>ML830603.1:80393-109993 GCA_009831015.1 Picea engelmannii | reverse complement strand
GGGGGAGGTAACTAAACTATTGCATCAACCTTAAAAGGATCAACCATGATCCCAAACTTGGAAACAATGAAACCAAGTAATATGCTGGATATCAAACAAAATATACAACATGAATATTAGATGGATGATTAGGACAACTCTCGAACCGAGCTACTAAATCATTCAAATATGCTTCAACAATGTGTTTGATGTCATGACAATTATATGACATGGATTTCTGGAATGTGGCTGTATCATTTTTGAGACCAAGCGACATCTCACGATAAGCAAAATTACCCCAAGGATAGATAAACATAGCCTTATGTTGGTCTTCCTTATTTATCTGGATCTAATTATAGTTGGAGAAGCCATACATAAAGGAAAATATTTCATTACCAACACATTCATTGATGATCTAATCAATTAATTGGGTAGGATAATTATCCTCTGGATACGATTCATTAAGATCCCTAAAATCAATATAGACTTGAATGATACCTTGTTTCTTAGCAACTGGAATGGGGTTAGAAACCCATTCTGTCAAAGTAACTAGGTAAATGAAACCAACACAAAGCAATTTTTCAACCTCTACCGTAATGGTAGCTACCTTCTTTGGATCAAATGGTCATATATTTTGTTGAATAGGCTTAGCACCATCATATTTTTTTATTTCATGTTCAACATACGAGGATCTATGTTTGACATATCCTCTTAGGACCAAGTGAAAAGTCACAAAACTCTTTAAAAAGGGTAGTGTGAAGTTCAATTTTGTCTAGAGAACAATATGCAATAATCAATATGTTTTTGACAACACTTGGATTCATTGATATATCGATTGGAGTTATCTTCGAAATACTCATCAAATTCCCTTCTGCATACACATTGTGTGTTAGGATGGGGCATTGACACCACTTAATATCACTAGATGAAACTAGGATTTGCATGCCAACCTATAACTTCTCCAGTTCAGGAAGGAAAAATGATTTATGTTGCATATCTTCCCATAAGATTTTGGACTCAGTCATGGCTTAAAGGATAGCGTCATCAAAATTCATCTCAACATCCAACAAATCATGTTAATTAGGAGGTTTGATGACATAGATGGGAAAAGTGAACTAATCATATTCCATTTAATGATGGATATTCTGATCATCTTTTGTAGATGTTGATTAGGTAGCTTGATAGGCAATATAAACCACACTTAACTACATACTCAACCCTAACAAATTAATATTTTCCAAATGAGGCACTACCCAAGGGTCCTGATTGACAACAAATATGTTAGAAGAGATTAAGTCTTGAAGCATAAGATCTGCAATGGAAACAAACACTGGGGTAAAACCTTGTGATTCAATAGTAACTAATGAAATAATACATATAGGAGACACATCAACATAATAGACTAGTGGAGGGAGGGTGCTTGTGCTCATTGAAGATGAATGTTTGAATATCCCATCACTGATACCGTCGAAAGCACTCTTGGAATCATCATCAAATGGACTATTAGTTCTATTGTTGGCTTGAGAATCAAGTGTACAATATTCAAGATGATCTATGGTAACCAATTTGTCTTGATGAAGAAAGTGGAGGAATATAAATATCAAGGGCACAACTTCCTTTATTGCATAAAACCAATCATGCCATAAAAGAATATTATAGTCTAAAGGAGCATCGACTAGTTCAACCTCAATTGAAATAGTCTTTCCACCTAACTCTATAGAAAAAGCAATGATGATTTAATGTGGATTAAAAGCATGACCATCAAATACTTTCAACATGGTAGATGACAAAATGAGTTTTGGATAAACCAAGGTTCTCCAAAAAGACAATGACATAATAAAAGTATAGGATCCTTCATAAAAACACATCAAAAGATGTTTGTCCCAGGAAATGATACATGAATCTAGAAAGTAATTTGGTGGGGAAGTTGAGGCCTAGAATAGTCAAGGTAAAATGTAATTAGACAAGCATCCAAGGGACAAAATCCACCAATTGTGGTAAACAATTATTTGCATTGCACAAGGAAAATTTGAAGGACCTCAAGGGTAGACATAACACATGACGCTTAAGTCAAATTCTCAATAATACTATAATTGTGAGCGTTTCAGAATTTCGATTGTGTGTAGACCTTCGTAAGACACCTTTTTGGGGATGAAGCAGTATGTCATTGGATGGTTTCTATATCTATAGAGAGCCACTTGACTAGGATGAATATGGATCCTTATCAATATGACCACCCTTAGAACTGCCATAATTACAAGCTATCAAATGTATATGAACATCTTGTTCAACCACGTAGATGCTAGCATTCATGGTATTTATCCCATGTTAGCATTAAGATCAGGGGCATGTTGGATTATTGAGAGGGGGGGGGGGTGAATCAATAATGAACACTTGTTCCACTTTTAACCATACTATATATTATTTATCTTTACCAATAATGTTTAGTAGTATATCATCAATGTATCATCTATGAATGAATCTAATAAATATATCATAAGTATGTAAACATAAGAAACATCACATCAAAATCATATCAAGAACATAATACAACAGTATTTACGTGGAAACCCAAATGCGAGAAAACCACATAATGATTTCTTATATATATCAAGTATTCATTCCTAGGAAGCACCAACTTCCCAATTCTCCATCTACAACTGGAAGGAGGTTCCAAACCTCTATTTTGAAGCTCCACCCTGAAGGAATCTACAACTCCCTAATTCTCTAGCTCCAACCAGAAGGAGGCTACAACCCCCTAGGTTCTCCGACTCCAACCGGAAGGTGGATACAACCAACTAGTTCTCAGGCTCCAACTTGAAGGAATCTACGACTCCCTAATTCTTTGGATCTAACCAGAAGGATGCTACAATCCCCTTTCCTTTCCCCGTCCTACCGCCCTAAAATTTAAATGTATACCAAATATCACGGACTCTGCCACTTTCACAAACTCTATTACAACTTTGTCACTGTTGGCTCTTGACCAAGTTTTGAAGAATATTTGACCATTTTTGGGACTACGACAACTTGCCAAAGATGGAGCGCAACACGAAGCGGAAATTAAGGAAGCAAGACCTATTTTTGGGTCCATTTTAGGGTTTTGGGTTGATGTAATGGGAAACGGATGTCGACCTATGGGTTTACCCATGCTTAGGCCCATTTTGTAACTATAAATAGATAATTAGGCAATGTAAGATGAAAAGAAGAAGAAGTAGTAGTACATCTATGTGATGTATAGCTAAAGGCTTAGTGCTAGTAGCTGGATCTGAGTGATTGGATGTATATTGCAAGTGATATGTGCATGATTGTAAAGAGATTGAGAAGCTAAGTGCAAGTTGTTGTAGCTTTGTGCTGAAGTGCAAGGAAGAAGGATCTAGCGAGCTGTGCAGATCTTCCGTCTTGTGCGAAGTAAGGGTTACTGAAGCTCTGTGCTGTAACCGCTTGACGAAGATAATATAAAGAATACGACTTTGTGGACGTATCCCCAGGGTGGGGGTGAACCTCGATAACTGTGTGTATTATTCTCTGTACTCTGTCTTAATGTGTTTATCTCTTTCTTGTCTAAGTGTTTGATGTGATTAAATAGATCTAGTTATGCTCTGTGCTGATGATATATGAATAAATGTTAGATCTGATATATAAGATGCTTAGTGCTTGATCTTTTGAATCTAACCTATATTTCTGTGGCTAAGTACTGAATCATCTATAGTATAAGTATTCACTGCGATGCTCTGTGCTATCTGCAAAGTACCATAAGGGTTAAATATTGATGAATAATCTATGCTAAGTGCCCTGTAAAAGATATAATCACAAATCAGTGTCCCAACTAAGGTTGCAGACATCTGATTCCTGCAACCACCCCTGCCTTTACCTTGGGTGAGACTTCATCTGCTTCATAGGTGTTGTCGAAAGGGCCAGTAGTTAGGGTTTTGTTGGTGTGCTCTTGAGCGTTGAACCTTGGGTCTACCCTGTGCCAACAAATGGTTCCGTTGTCGGGACCTGAAACTGTGATTGCTGGGAACTAAAGAAGAAAAAGCTTTGTGAAAAATAAGCTCTGTGCGTAGATCTATTTCCCTAGGGCGCAGTATTCTACTTGACCTACAAAGTGTTGTGCAGAGAAAAAGAGGTCAGATCTGAAGGGAAGAGGTCAGATTTGCAAGAAAGAGGTTGATACCGAAGAAAAGAAGTGAGATCTGAACGCTCTGTGCTCTAAGAAAAGTAAAAGTGGAAATATCTGAAAGAAAGATGTCAGATCTGCAAGGAAAGAGGTCAGATCTGCAGAAAAGAGGTAATATCTGTAAGTTCTGTGTTCTAATAAAGGTAAGAATAGTCAATTTTTTTTTTTTTTAGATCTGAAACCTTTGAGCTCTGCAAAAATAAAACAAGTGAATTTTTTTGAGTATGGATCTAGGTATGTTTGATAGATTCTGTCCTAGCTTGGAAACTAAGGCTCTGATAGATGAAAGAAATTTTGATATGAATAGATCTGATAGATATGTTATACCTATGCATAGAAAGAATGTCTGGACTAAGAAGTGGATGCAAGATCATCGAAAGAAATTTTTGCAGGCTAGATACCATAAGCCTAGTGCGTAGTACAAACGAGGTTGGGGATCATTTAAAAGAAAGAGAGGATTAACTCTCTGTTACAGTTGCAGAATATCGGGACATCTTGCTAAGGAATGCCCTGGTGGAAGACCTAGTTGTCTCTATTGCAAATCTTTGGACCATGAAGTATTGGATTTCCCTAGAATGATTGCCAAGCTTGAAGGAATGAATCCAAGTGAAGAAAACCTTAAGGCAGATCCACAGATAGTAGAAACTCAGAAAGAATCAGAAAAGGTATTGCTACAAATGAAAGACACCTTGAATGATCACCAACATGTTAGGCTATCATAGATATTCAAATAAAAGGAGCAAGTTGAAGCAAGAATAGGAGACTTCGACATTGACTGTACTCTTGATGAAGAAACACAAGTGAACATTATGCCAGGAAGAACTTGGGAAGCTATAGGAAAGCCTGCCATGATCCCTTCCGTAGGAGGAACAGGTTTATTCAGAGGAATGCTAATAAACCTATGTGGAAGGCTCAACCAGATACCTCTGACTATCAATGGAACTTCGACAGAGGAAGACTTTGAGATTATTAAATTTGTTGAAGACAACGCCCCGTTTACCATGCTCATAGGAAAACCTTGGATTGATAGAGAACAAGCCAGACAAAAAGAGGAAGAAGAAGTGTTGGAACATAAGAAGCAAGAGTTAAAAGAATTTATGAACAGAAGGATCACACACTTGATTGAAGAACAAAAGAGTAGATCACAGATATTTAATACTAGAAACTTCGATGTCGAGGCTAAGATAACACTCGAGGATCCACAGAAGATTGAGTTACCTATTTTTGATATGGAAGAAGTATTATCCAGGAACCCTAGGAAAGACTTTCGATATCGCGAAGTAACTAAGACCACAAAAGATACACATCAGAATGGTAAAAGCATTACTGAGACGAAGCTCACTGGGAAGAAGGATATAAAGTTAAGAAAGAAAAGGGCTAATACTGTAAGGTTACAAGAAGTTCTAGAGGAAACTTCACAGACAGAAAAATTGCAGAATTGGAACTTCACCGGGATATCAGAACAATGACATCTAACACTCTTCCATGACGAAGCAATATATCCGTTGGACCGATATAACTGTTCGAATTCTGCTCTGAATGGGTCGAAAAGAAATTATGGGTTCCCACTAGACCGTTGGACAACACTAGAACAGATAGAACAGATTTAATGAGGGCCTCGTATCTGTTGCAAGCAGACCGTTGCTAAGTTTTCCTACTTAATCCTTCGTGCCATGCACTTAGAATACTTTTTGCTAAGTGAGAATTTGAGCACGAAACCTGAGATTAAATTACCCAGAGATCATTGCCTTGTTCCCATACTATTCACTGTAGTCTCTGAATTTCTTTCGCACCCGAGCTAGCTGACCCAAGTTTGTATGTCAGACGAGCTCAGCGCTATCGAGAAAATCGTTGAAGAAGTTCTATTTGAATTAATGACTGAGAGAGTCATGTTAGAGCGCGGAATGTCTACAGGTGTACATGCATCGTCCTCGAGAGAATTTCCAACTTCCCTCTCTACTGCTTGCGCAGGACCATCCCGACTGCCTTCGGAAAGACAATATAAGCTCGAAAACGACTTCGCCACTGTGAAGATGATCCCAAGTATCTTGCCTAAATATATCCCACCACTAAGCGGAACAGTAAATCGAGACACTGTACCCATAGACTTCGACTATGTTGTGGTCACTGCGTACCTCCCGAAAGGGGTGCGCGCAGTTCATGCTGACCAGGATAAGCTCACAACGCTGAAATTTAGTGATTTCAACCTTGGAGATCGCAAGGTTTATAGTATGCTAGCCCTGCACAAATACTTAACTATCACAAAAGGGAAGAACCTAAAGATTGTATCTCAGCAATGGACCCACAACCTCGCACAATCAACCCTCCTCAACGTAATGAAGATTCCACATTTCGGGAGGCATCGGGAAGTAAATGCATGCGTCAAGTTGTTGCTGTCCTGCTACCATGGAGGATACATATGGTTGGACCACCACATCACTGTGGATCCGATTATGATCAATCAGATCACTAGGCTAAGAATGCAGCACCCTGACCTGCAGGAGTTTTACCCTGGAAAGACCGTAGATCGCGCTCTCGCCCAATGAATAAAAGACACATATGGCGATCTAGAGAAGGGCACACAAGGTTACAAGGTAGTCTCCATTGAAAATGAAACAGTGTGCTTTGGTTTCTAGTTGATTGCAGGGAAGTTAGTCTGCAAAAACAGACCCACACAGGTGACCGGATTTGTAGTTGACCTCGCAGGGAAGTGCGCGGAGGGACTACAAATGAACTGGGAAAAGTACCTTATAAATCAGCTAGAGCTTGACTTTAGACAAGCGCAAGACCAAGGGTATGAGTTCCACTTTAGTTGGTTGCTCATACTCATCGCTTTCATCACTTGGGAACTGCTAGAGGGAGCCACTTTTTCAGAGATCAAACTCTTCAAACCACTGGCCGCGAAGTTCTGTACACTGTGGTACTCCAGCAACATGAACAAGCAGTGGCAGTCCAATGTCATCTTCTACACTTACTACAATCAATTGAATAATTCAATCCAGTCTACATCGTGCATCACACCCAACACACTTCATAGGTTTAGACCTTTGATGAAATTCAATGCAGACCATCACTTCACCTATATGCAGATGAGCACAAACAACAACTCCAGTCATATTACAAGCTGACAGAAGATGACTTGGAGGAGATTACCAAGGAATGATCGACATACCTCCTTGTTGCCCTAAATCTATGCCAGATACACCTGGACTGCGCAAGACCAAGAAGGATGTGGAAGTTCAAGATATCCAGAGCACATCCACGAAGACTACTTTGATCTCACCTGCGAAGAGAGATGATGGTGAAGAACTAGGTGGCACAAAATTTGATCAAAATAAAGGCGAGGTTACTCCTCCTAGAGAGGAGGAGGATCCCTCCAAGAAAAGGAAGATTACCCCACCAAATCCATCATCCCGAAAAAAAGCTAAGGCCACCCAGACCACGCTTGAAACTACCCTTACCCCGAATGATTTTGACTTCTTAATTGCCACGCTGAATGATGTTTCATTAGAGCTCACAGAAAATCAAGAAGCAAAGAAGGAGGAACTATTCAACCGGATCATGGGCGAACTCAAAGAAGTACAACAAACACTTCAGTCCAACCAAGAAGTTTCTACGATTCCCTTAACAATGGAAACACCAGGAACAAGTGATGAGCCCACTCAATTATGCCAGATCACCAAGAAAGTCGAAGCTCACCCAGGCTTTGGCGAAAGAACAGAGCGCACATTGAGAACAACAGAGGAAGGAAGAAAAAGAGTAGCTTGCCTTACAAGTGAAGTGGGAGGAGGAAAAAGCACAGTTACAATAGAGTAAGGACCAGTTGCTAGCAGAGCAGCTTGAAGTATGGGAAAGAGTTCACAAAGCACTTTGCTATGTGATGGTCATAGAAGTCAAGATGGAAGACCATATCCCACAACAGGTGACCCAATTGGAAGAAGTAATCCAACAACTTCAACAGCGCATCACGGATCTGGATCTCTACACCATGCCCGAGACACCCCAAGAAATAAGAGATCTAAGAGAGGCCACTGCTCGAAGCACAATCAACTGATTAAAAACCTTGGCTTTGGAATGTAAGCAACTAAGGACTAGAAACACACAAATTTATGAAACCCTCGCAGAGAATCCATAATTGTAGACATTGGAGGCACAACTCTGAGAAGCAAAGCAACATGTAGATGTGCTACAAGTGCAGTTGAAGTCCGTGACCCCAGTCGAAAGAATGAAGAGATTCATAGAATAACGCACAGCCCAACAACATGTACACACGCTGCAAAGTAAAGTGATGGAAGTATCTCAACGACTTCAACCACTCCAAGAGAAGGCATGCCAATTGTTTGCTGAACTTGAAAGCTAGGGAGATGAACTCAAACATGTTATCATCACTGTAGAACAATGCCTGGAAGGAACACTCAATGACACAGTGATCTAGGAATTTACTAAGCAAGAGGTTGTTGCACTGCAGTAGGTCGAAGCAGCTTGATCCAAGCTCGAGGCGTTCGAAGCAGAATTGATCAGACCTGAGTGACTCGGGACGAGTCACAGGTGAGTGTTGGGGGCCTATTGGCCCTTGACCAAGTTTTGAAGAATATTTGACCATTTTTGGGACTGTGACAGCTTGCTAAAGATGGAGCGCAACACGAAGCGGAAATTAAGGAAGCAAGACCTATTTTTGGGTCCATTTTAGGGTTTTGGGTTGATGTAACGAGAAAGGGATGTCGGCCCATGGGTTTACCCATGCTTAGGCCCATTTTGTAATCTATAAATAGATAATTAGGCAATGTAAGAAGAAAAGAAGAAGAAGTAGTAGTACATCTATGTGATGTATAGCTAAAGGCTTAGTGCTAGTAGCTGGATCTGAGTGATTGGATGTATATTGCAAGTGTTATGTGCATGATTGTAAAGACATTGAGAAGCTAAGTGCAAGTTGTTGTAGCTTTGTGTTGAAGTGCAAGGAAGAAGGATCTAGTGAGCTACGCAGATCTTCTGTCTTGTGCGAAGTAAGGGTTACTGAAGCTCTGTGCTGTAACTGCTTGACCGAGATAATATAAAGAAGAAGACTTTGTGGATGTAGCCCCAGGGTGGGGGTGAACCACGGTAACTATGTGTATTATGCTCTGTACTTTGTCCTAATGTGTTTATCTCTTTCTTGGCTAAGTGTTTGATGTGATTAAATAGATCTAGTTATACTATGTGCTGATGATTTATGAATAAATGTTAGATCTGATATATAAGATGCTTAGTGCTTGATCTGTTGAATCTAACCTATATTTATGTGGCTAAGTACTGAATCATCTGTAGTATAAGTATTCACTGCGATTCTCTGTGATATCTGCGAAGTACCATAAGGGTTAAATATTGATGAATGATCTATGCTAAGTGCCCTGTAAAAGATATAATCACACATCAGTGTACCAGCTAAGGTTGCAGACATTTGAGTCATGCAACCACCCCTGCCTCTACCTCAGGTGAGACTTCATCTGCTTCACAGGTGTTTTTGAAAGGGTCGGTAGCTAGGTTTTTGTTGGTGTTCTCTTGAGCGTTGAACCTTGGGTCTGCCCTGTGCCAACAATCATTGTCTCTGTCTCTGTCTTTGTCACTTTAGGGATTCTTAAATTTTCTTGTTACAACCACTTTACCCTTTCATTCATTGACTTGTAAGCAACTGGGGGATTTTTGACCATTATTTGGGGCTTCCATATTTGCAAGGCCATAACTCCTTCACCATGAGGATCCACGTGGTGTACTACCAATCACCGGAAATGACATGAAATGTACTATCCATATATGATATTATTACCCGCAATTTCACTTTCCTTCATGTATTTATTCCTTAATAAAATCTGGGTCCCATAGCCACACCTTCCGGGATACATGTAGACTACATAAAATGTACCCAATGAATTGATCATCAATCATGATCATACAAATTTCAATCAAATTTCCAACATATCTGGAGCTCTCCAAGAGTTGACATCAATATCTAAGGGTTGATATCAATCTCCAATAACACTCCCCAAGGGTTGACATAAATGACAACCAACTGTCCAAACCATGTGTCCATCAATAAACCAACTATCCAAAAATCTCCCCCTTTGACATTGATGGAAACACTTAGACATGGCAACAATCATGCTCAAACTCTTTCTGTGACCATCATTCCTCATCAATGTTTCTCACTCTCCCCCTTTGACATCAATGGCAAAGGGTATATTTCTGGTTATCTCTCCCTCTTTGGGGTTGCTCCCCCTTACTAAACTCTCCTTGGGGATACTCCCCCTTTTGCACTAAATATATCTCTCCATCATCATGCATTTGTTTATCTCTCACCCTTTGATAAAGGATTAACTCCCCCTGTCGATATGTCTCCTCTTGATACTATACCTTCTTAAACCAACCATGGAAAAATGAGTAACTCCCCTTGAGGGTATGTCTCCCCCTGTCTGCATGCTATTGATATTCTTTTATATCTATCTGATGATTTTCTTCTTGTAATATTTAGAGCTACATGTGAAATGTTTCCTTTCCTCTCTTCCAGTGTTGTTCATTGTCCATTGGTTATTCCTCATGTAATTCACGACACATATAAAAATCATTCAAATTTAAAGCATTTAAATTTTCCTTTATCATAATCATTCAACTGTCTCTGAGTTGATCTTTGAATCAATCTCTAAACCAATATGTGAATCTCTAAATCAATCTCTAAACCGATCTGTGAATCAATCTATGACCATATGTCACAAACTGTCCATAACTCTGCTACTCAACTGTTCACAATGTTGCGCCATTTGTTACTATAAAAATACTACTATCCGCTCATCAAACTCTACATATCTGGAATAAACTGTACTGAATATCTCTCTTCCTGAATACGATCATAAAATTCTTTTTTTGTAACTGGCAAGTGACACCTGTGTGATCAATCTATCATTTTTTACTTATGCTATCTGATTTCTCTGAATATGTATCTGCAAACACTTCATACTGCTTGAAGGGTGGTTCTTTGATTTGTAGTAGCTACTGCAATGAATCCCCCTATTCAACAGTCATATTGATTGGGAGTCTCCAATCCAGATGGCTCAAAAAAATACCCTCTCTGATGCAGATTAATATTCCTCTTTGTCTGTAGAATCATCATTTTTCTGAACTCTGACTTCTTCCTTTTTTCCTATAAAGTGATCTCACACTACAATTCCTGAAAGTAAAATTTCTTGAACCTGTTCTTTAGTTACCCGCTCTTCTTTTATTTCTCATGCTACTGCAAATCCTATGATCTCTAGGACATGGTCTTTATTCACCCTTTCTTTTTGTTTTTCATTTCTTCTCCAAACCTTCCTATATCTGACATCTTTTTTTTTTCCCTGTAGATTTTTCTTCATATTGTACTATTGTCAATCCCGAGAGTATCAGTTCTAGGTGTCCTTCATCCATCTGATCTTCCTTTGATTGTTATTGTTTTCTTTTCCAAACCTTCTTATATATGATATCAATGTTCTATTTCATAGAAGTATCCATCATTAATCCACAATCACGAGCTATGTGTCCATAGTTATGGAACTTGTAACATTCGATATCATGTGGGTCCACATCAAGTTTTCTTGCTTGAACATTTATTTCATATGCCCTGCAATCTGCAACCTTATGTCCAAAGTTAGTACAATAAAAACAATGACCATAAAATAAATTGACATACCTGGAAGTGAATGATATTCTTTGTGGTTTAGTCCTTCTAAATTATTTCCTTGGATGATCATGATGTTTTCTTCTGTGGATCCCTTAATTATGGTTGAAGCTTATTTTTTTCCTGAATGTGGTAGGTGTTGTTGAATATGTATCTCTATTCTTCTTCTTTGAGTCTTGTTGACCATGATTCCTTCCTATGAGTACTTCTGCATAAATCTTACTCTTTTTTTCATTTTTCTTTTTTGGCACCCTGGAATGCTTCTCTTCATTCTCTACTATTGATGTGGATGTTTCTGTCTTTTCAACGTTCTTGCTGAGCTTGATGATTTTACTTCTCAACGTGGCAACTTCTTCTTCAAGCTTTTCAATCTCTTCTTCTTTCTCCATATTCTGAATCTTCATGACTTATTCTATCCTCTTTGCTTCTTCAAGTTGGATATTCAATGCAATTATTTATTCTTCAAGTCTCCTCTCTTCTTTAACAAACTCTTCCTAATGTTGGTTCAAATCATTAGTTCTTTCCTTGAGATGATCTATCAATATCTTCTCTCTCTTTTATGCTATTTTGGCTTCCAAATACTGCTTTTGACCTTCAAGATTTTCTTTGATCTTTCTGGCTTCTTCTAGATGAGCTCTTAAGTTCTTGATGACTTGATGGGCTTCTTCAAATATTTCAACACTTTCCTTTTGTTTCATCAATAGTGATATATTTTCATCTCTTTCCTTCTTTAGTTCATCTAAAACCCTGATCAATTCAACTTCTATTTCATTTGGCTGTTTTGTCTTATCACTTTCAATTTTCAAATAAGGGCATTCATCTTCAATATGTTCGCGCTTTTTACAATTAAAACAAAATAACTCACCTCTGCTAATTTCATATACTTCGAACTCTTCTTCTTCTGAATCTGTTTGACATGATGAGCATATTTCTTCTTGTTCTGTGCTTGCATCTCCTTTAGCAAACTTTGACTCTGCGATGGGAGAAAAATAGATAGTATGTAGCTTATCCCAATGTTCTTTAGTTGATGAGAATTTACCTACTTTTTCCTTTGCTGAATCACATAGTCCTTCCATGATGAGATCCGTTGCTATTTTTTTGTTCTTCTTTTATTATTTCTTGGCTACAGTCTTTGGTTTCTTTATATCATTGCATCCTGCAACAACTGAGTGCCAAACATCATATCCCTCTTCCTGTAAAGTTTTTTTCATTCGTTTGCTCCAGTAGGGATAGTTATGACCGTCAAAATTTGGTACCCCAATCTCAATGTAATCCATGATCTCCTTCTAGTGGTTAAACTACTTCTCGAAGGAATGAATCTGCTACCATTTTTTGGATTATTGAGAGGGGGGGGGGTGAATCAACAATGATCAATTGTTCCACTTTTAACCATAGTATATATTATTTATCTTGACCAATAGTGTTTAGCAGTATATCATCAATGTATCATCTATGAATGCATCCAATAAGTATATCATAAGCATGTAAACATAATAAACATCACATCAACATCACATCAAGAACATAGTACACCAGTATTTACGTGGAAACCCAAATGGGAGAAAACCACATAATGATTTCTTATATATAATATCAAGAATTAATTCATAGGAAGAACCAACTTCCCAATTCTCCAGCAACAATTGAAAGGAGGCTCCAACCCCCTATTCTCAGGCTCCAACCTGAAGGAATATACAACTCCCTAATTCTCTGGATCCAACCAGAAGGAGGTTACAACCCCCTAGGTTCTTCGAATCCAACTGGAAGGTGGATAAAACCACCTAGTTCTCAGGCTCCAACCTGAAGGAAGCTCCAATTCCCTAATTCTCCAGCTCCAACTGGAAGGAGGATACAACCCCCTTTCCTTGTCCTGTCCTACCACCCTGAAATATAAATGTAGACTAACTGTCATGGACTCTACCACTGTCACAAAATATGTTTCAACTTTGTCACTGTTTCTTTCTCTCTCACTGTCACTGTTACTATCAGTGTCACTGCCACTGTTACTATCGTTTTCACTGCCACTTTCACTGATATTGTCACTGTCACTGCCACTATCATTGATACTCAACCAAATCCTTTCACATGGATCATATATCAAAGAAACCTCTAAAATAGATGTCCAAAAAACACATGACTCAACCAAGCATGATCCAACATCACCACATACCGCCACATGATATGTGTCTCAACCATGTACCATCTTGTACCATGCATCAACCTGTACCACACCCTCTACCATCAAGTGCATCAACCATGTACCATAACAAGTCCATAAACTATGTACCAAAACAAGTGCCTCAATCATATATAATAACAAGTGCATCGATCATGTACCAAACCTGTACCATACATCAACTTGTACCATCAACCATGTACCTGTACCATATACCATACCATATTCCAACCATGCAAATAAACCATGTACATCAACCATGCATATCAATAACTCTACCTTATACCATACCATTTTCCAACCATGAAATGTATTTGATATACCATATCAAGGATCAAACCTGTAATATACCATGTACCATAAGATATGTTGAACAAGTAATACCAAGAGTGTATCTCAACCAAGTACCATCACCACTAAGAGATGTCTCCTATGCATGTACTTCCATATGCAAAGTGTATATCTCAATAATGTATCAATATTAATGGTATACCACTAACACAACAACCATACACCTTGTACCAATAAACCAATAAGTGTACCAACAATGTATCTTTCCCAACATGTACCATATACCATGAAATGTGTATCAACCATATGCCAACAATATGTGCCAAATGTGTACCAGGCATTTATATATATCACCAAAAAGTGCCTCATACATATACCAAAATGTATTTCAAACAATGTGCCCGATATCCAACATGGTCCTCAGACCATGTGCCTCAACCATGTACCATATCACTCATGATATGTCTCAATCATGCCATACACCATAACAACATCAACATATAACCCTCAAAACATGCATATGAACATACCTGTAAATCTATTAAAAACCTAGTGTATGTGATCACATACTTGCATACCTTCCTCAACTTCAACAACAAGAGAATAACATCTTCATTGAACATTACCTTAGTCTCACAGGACTAGTTTTTGGATTAGTCACAAACACTAACTTTAAACAAGAATAAATCTGTACCTATAATGAATAAAGGTATGAACTTGTATACAATATGCTTCAATATCTTCTCTACAATTCCTCCAAGTGTCACTTCTTGGAACATCCTAGAAAAGGAGTTATAGAAAAAATGGTAGACCTTGTTGAATTCTGGATTATTCTAGAGAACGACCTTATAGAGAATTACACACATGGAATATTTAATATCTAGATCTGAAAATATCACCCAACATACTAAAGACTGTAACCTATCCAATGAATTTTGTCTCACTGAATTTGGATCTTCTATGAAGAAGTTATGATTGTTTTACACGGAACACATGTTTGAGACTAGTTCCAGGACTCGCCAAAAACCCTATCTTCCAAAAAGTGCATCTACAAAAATACAACGATCTAGAAGATGGAATTTCTACAACATGTACCTTGATATGTTTTCTCAATATCCTCTGTGTTTCACTATATGAATCATTCTAGAAACAAATTTATACCAAAAATGGTAAGATGACCTATAAATAGCATACCTTAGAACACATCCTCACAAGACTTCATCCTCCCTTGGAATTTCGACCTTATTTACTTCATCTTCCCTCTGGAAAATGCCTCATATATACTTGGTTACCTCATATAAGAATAAATTGATCAATTAGATATATATTCAATGAACTTGTGTATATATGTAATGTACTTATGAGAGAATTCTTGAGGTGTATTTCTACTTTTTCTAAGTAACCTCTTTCCTTAACTTTGGGACCACTTTCCTTAAATTTAGGGCTTCTTGAACACTTTGGGACCACTTTCCTTAAATTTAGGGCTTCTTAAATTTTATTGTTACAACCACTTTACCCTTTCATTCATTGAATTGTAACCAACTAGGGGCTTTTTGACTATTCTTTGGGGCTTCCATATTCGCAAGGACATAACTCCTCAACCGTGAGGATCCACGTGGCATACTACCTATCACCGGAAATGACATGAAATGTACTATCCATATATGATATTATTACGTGAAATTTCACTTTCCTTCATGTATTTATTTCTCAATAAACTCTGGGTCCCATAAACACACCTTCGGGGATACATGTAGACTACATCAAATGTACCCGACGAAATCATCATCAATCACGATCATACAAATGTCGATCAACTACCCAACATCTCTGGAGCTCTCCAAGAGTTGACATCAATATCTAAGGGTTGAAATAAATCTACAATATCACTCCCCAAGGGTTGACATCAATCTCAACCAACTGTCCAAACCATCTATCCATCAATCTAAACCAACTGGTCAACATGGCAGTCCCTTTCCTAGGATTATATTTTTTCTTTCTATTCTTTTTATTTTCTCTAGGTTCCTGATCATTCCTTGAATTGAGTGAACATCAAAGGTTGGGTAGGGACAAAGGCATTTTGTGATGTTTTCACAATCACATGCAAATTATGATATATAGTCATATGCAACATCTAACCCACTAACTAGCCAATGAAATCATGGGAAACTAAACAGTCACACCATTTAAATGTGGTCCCAGGGTAGGTTTAGAAGGATCTGTTGATGGCCAAGGCGCATAACATATCAACTCATACAAAGTTTTAGATTGAGAATAAATCATATCTAGATGTCAAGCACTTAATACAACTTTTTCTTTGGTTAGGAATATTGACATTACGACATCCTTGGTGATATTGGGAAACAAGGACTTAAAAAACAAATATGTGAGAAATTGATATAAAATTTCAACTTTGATGAGCCTATGCTATCATCTACATTCATGGATATGATTAGAGATATGTGTGGAAATACTTTGACACAAGAACATCAAAATTTTAGTTCTAGTTTAGTAATGGATAGGGAATTGAAAATGGGTCAAGAAGGCCATTCATAAAGACGAAAAATCATGAAATGAAATGCATGGAAATTTGATGTATGAATTAGTAGCACTCTTGGTCAAGGTGCGTTGGAAAAGACACAATATAACACCATCATTCACCAAGCACTTAGATGAACACCATAGGTGGAACACCATGACATGGATAGAAGGATCTTCTTTAGACCACCCATAAAAATTGGGAAAGTGTAATGGAAACTTAGTCAGTATAATCGACCATGATGAGTGATGTTGAATGGGGTCATTTGTTAATAAAGATAAATCCGGTAAGTTCAAGGTATGCAAAAATTGAAATCAAATGTTGGAAAACGTATTGTGGTGGATAAATGACGGGCCTTGTGGCCCGATAGAATTCATAGATCCATCCACGTCACTTCCCCTTAGAATAGGAGTAACATTGGCTACAGGGCCAACATCATGAGGAATGCTTCAAAAAAAAGGAAAAACGGTGTTAGGGGTTGCTGCGCTACCTATTGGTATATTGGAAATAGGTGGAAGCTTGCTACCAATGTGAAAACCAAGGTTCCCCCCCCACCAAAAGATAATTCAGACATAGGAAATTATGTTGACATAGTGGGAACGCTAAAGTTAGGCATACTTAAGGGAGAAATAGGTGTATGGACCAATTCAGTTACCCAAATAGGGGCACCCAATGTTTGAGGCATAGAAATGGGAGTGGCTATCCCAATAACTGGTGTTATGGAGGTGCCAATGGTGACTCCTCCTGATAGTTTTTGGGTAGTGGGAGTAGGTATTCCCACACTAGATGATCCACTGACTCTTGACATTGTATTTGAACTTCTCAAAAAGGAAAAATGATCATGTAAAGGGGGATCACCCACTTTTATAAGGAAATGGTATGAAGGATTTGTCAAAGGGGGACTAAAATTAAGTGGAATATTTTCAACGATGACTTCAATCTCCAAGTTTTCAACCTCCTTTGAATCTTAGGTATGAGCCACTACAACTATGTGTGTGGTAATTTTATGTGGACAATTGTTGTTGGATGGCCAACGATTCCTCTATCTCAGAAGGAAGCCCTCACTATCTACAAAAGTAGTGAGTAGGTTTGTTAACCACTATGAAATATGTGTTTCGATAAAATAAATATCAAGCTAAGGCCAACTAGACACAATTTAATAAAAATCACCCCTAGGAATCTAAAATCTCCATCAAACAAGAAATTGACAATAAAAAGGGCCTTTTGAAAACTAGTTTGGGATGATGAGGGTTTATGACTGATTAGTTAAGGTGTGAGAGATAGCTATGGTAACCATCATGCAACAATCACCCAAGGAACATTTACCCTTGTGAATATGGGCACCTTCCAAGGGAGATGAAATGAATATTATGTGTCTATCTCATGTACCACAAGAACTTCCCACTTTTTGTCACCTACATGATACCCTAGGAAAGACAATTCAATTTACTACTTCACAATCAGAAGCCATGGGGCATAGTCATGAGTCAAGTCTATGCGTATGGGTAGGGAATACAAGAAAAATTCCTCAACCCAAGTCTCTAGAGAAAAGTGGTGTCACTCCGAGGACTTTCCACTTCAATCCAAACCCTGCTACATGCAATATCCCACGAAACAAGTAAATAGGGGATTATCTATCCACTTTCTTAGCTCGACTGTAGTGTTTGACACATTTGTTAGATGTGATTTCTTGACAAGTGCTCCTTTCTAGTAATGGATTTGTCACTCTTTATTCAATTCATAGTTTAGTTATGTGGCCTTGGAGAGTTTAATTTCCAACTGTACACCAAGGTCATAAAACTTAGACTAAATGTGTTTGTTATAAAGAAAAATCTAGTTCTTTTTAAGAGTACATTTCTTTTACTGTCTGCGAGTTACTTGAAGGTATGCAATAAAATTCAATGGTGTTTTTTACTCTTTTAATTTATTGAATTTATAAAGGAAATAAGACAAAAATGCAATACACAAATTTCCTTTTCCTTTCAAAATACTACACAAATTGGAAGAGATTAAGAGGTTCTTTTTTTTCAAACTTTTCAATAATGCAACAAACTCACCAAAATGAAATTATCAAACGAATTTTCAAGAATATGTAGATCTCTAAAACAAACCAACTCCTACATTCAAAGTTTCTAAAAACAAAAAAATGCCTAAAATTACATTTTTTTTGTTTGCTAGTTTGTCTGTGAACTGCAGGATTAGCTTTTGGGTGAGAAACCGTGACTTAGGAGCATCTAAGCCATCAAAATCACCTGGGGATCAAAATCATCCTGAGCCACACCAACCCTTAACATGGATGGATTTTTTGTCCCTGCAGGTTTCAAACCGATGAATTTAACATCACATAGTGCCTTAACAACACACTCCGTCACTGACTTCCCTACACCTCAGGGACAACCTAAAATGATATTAAAAATGCAATGTGATTCTTTTTAACCCTTTTTTCTTTAAAATGAGTTAAAATGAAAAACTCAAGATGCACAGGCCAATCAAAAACATAAACTTAAATTTTCCAAGCAATTACAAACTCAATCAAATAAGCTTAGGCCGAGAAAACTCTAAAAAATTTCACCTATAGGATATGGCTATGCCTATCTGTGTAACAACACACGGTGAAATGGTAATGGCCCCAAGTTTTTGTTCAACAACAAGTGACTATGGTTTGTGGCCATGCCTTTTTTGACTTTTTTAATTTATTAAAATTAGAAAGGAAATAAGATAAAAATACAATATGCAAAATTTATTTTCCATTCAATGAATACTATGCAAATTGAAAGAGATTAAGAGGCTCCTTTTTTCAAACTTTTTAATAATTCAACAACCTCATTAAAGATACTTAAAATATCAATAAATTAGAGAGATTATTTTTTGGTGGGGGGGAGAAGAAGATCTATATATATTGATATAAAGAGAGTTACAACAATAATGATACCTTGATATTCATTGATGTACTCCTGGCTCCAAAACCCAAAGTCCTCCTCCTTAACCACAAGTCTACCTCCATCACTAACATGATTGAGGAACTATATCACGATGAGATAACCAACTGAATGGCTGAATGGAATCTCACCTAAGCTCTGATAACACTATAAAAACTGAATCCCAACTCTCAACAATGTTAAACTCACAACCATGAATCCTCACTAAAATTCTCCAACATAAGGACACTTGTAATGGAATACTTTCCTTAACTTTGGTTTTCTTATTTATAGATTCTTGAGGAGAGAATAAAGCGCTGCATGGAATGTATGTTGTGCACATGTAATCCATGCACAACTCCACATGATATTTTGGATTTTTCCAACTCAAATAGTTTTACCTTTCCTTCCAAATTTTTATTTTTAGAAGCTTTAAGGGGATATTTTGGGTTTTATGCGGTAAAACATGACCAATTGCATCTGATCTATGGGAAAGCCATGGTCGACCACTCATTTATTAGGAAAAAGCATGAACTTCATGTCTTTTTGAAGAAAAACTATTTTGTGAGAAAATTCTGGTCCAAGTGTGTACTTTTGCTCATTACATCTATCTTGGCATATGGTTCCAAATTGAGTTATAACACTCATATGTCCCCTTCTCCCCCTTCACATCACTCTCAATTTAATATGATCCAAGGAAATGTATATGACATGACCCCAAAGGAGGGAATATATGGGGCTAAATGTACATGTAATGTGTAAATATATGTGTAATATGGTCAGCCTAATAGTAAAGGGGCTTCATTTGTAGTGTGTGAATAGGTATGTATAGAGATCATGTATTCATTATTGGGACATGTGAATTGTGATGTATGAATGTATTTGGTTATGAAGAGTAGGTTATCCTATTATTTAAGGAGTTATTGTGTAACTTATCTATCTTGGAGTTGTGATCCATGCTCACATTCTGTACATGGTGTGTACTTATGTTTTGTTATGATATTTTAATCTTTTGGATCATTACATTTGCTATCAGAGCATTGATCCTAAGGTTTTTCTTCCTCAAGAAAGTCATCTTGGAATTTTCACTATAACTTTTTTTGGTGCCACTTCAGAAAGAGAAAATTGGAGGCTATTTATAAGACATATCATAGTATATGTGGTACACATTTAAGCTTTTGGATCATTTTAATGATTGAGATACACCCCGTGGAAGATAGGGTTTTTGAGTAGTCCTGTAACTAGTCTCAAACAAGTGTTCTGGGTAAAACAACCATATCTTATTAATAGAGGATCCCAATTATTTGAGACCAACTTCATTAGAAATAGTAAAGTTTATAGTATTTTTTGTGTGAGTTTCAGAATCGGATAGAAAATATTGGGCATGTGTCATTCTATACAAGTTTTCTCTCTAGAATAGACCAAAATTCAACAAGGTTCGAGAAAGTTACCATAAATTTCATATGGAACACCCAATTTTGGTCAAACATGTGGCATTGCAGAGAGTACATTTCAAGTTATTATAGGTCGAAATTTCAGACTCATAGGGGATGAAATTTCATAAATACATCAGAAGGAAGGTTAGCCAGGAAGACAGACTCCAAATAAGGGTTTCAAAGGTATGTTCACTTAAAACTATAATAACTTTTGATTGGAATCTCTGATTGAGATGATTCAAAATCCACTGGAAAGAGTAAATATATAATATTGTATTGGAACAAGTATTATAACTATTTGGGATAGTTATTCATAATATATTGAGGTTGTAAGTTGAGGTTTGGGTTATATCTCAATTAAGAATCAATGGTAATACCTACTTTTAGTGGAGATGAAGATAAAGATGAAATCAATCCTAAGGAATGGTTGAGGATGTTAAAGAATAGAGGTTTTAGTCATTTTGGGGTATATCTTGGGATTTTTGGGGGAGATTCTAAGTGGTGGAATAGCCTTGATGAAGATATTAGATTCTAGTCCACATGGGAAAAATTTGAAGAACTCTTTTAAAATAATTGGATCAAGGATAAAATAATGGAGGAGATGTGTAAAATTCAAGAGGAGTTAAAGGAATCAAAAGAAAATTTCTCAAAATTGCAAAAGTATAATGAAGAGCTAATAAAATATATTACAAAGAAAAATCATGAGTTCACCATGATGCAATCTCTTAATGAATCACTCATTAAGGAGGTTAAGAATTTAAAGCAAGAAAATAGTAGCAAAACAAAGTGGGAAAATGATGATTCAAGGAAATATTTGAAAAATAAAGATGAAGAGATATGTATATTATGAAAGCATAATAAAACACTATTGGATGAGGTTAAAATATTGAAAGAAGAGAAGAACAATTATCAAAATCAAGAAGAAACAAGGATCTTGGATAAAGAATCTACCAAAAGATTGGAAGAGGAAATTTGTAAGAAGGTTGAGAAATCCTTAAATACTGATGAGGTAAAATCATAAATGCAAGCCAAAATTGAAGAAGGGTGTCTGAATTTGATAGCTGGGGTCACATGGCAGCTTCAAAAAGAGAAATAAAACAAGATTGAGTAAGGTCAACAAAATATACTTGAAGAAGTTGAACTGGATATAGAGGATGTACATACCAAATATGATGGTATTATATCCAAGGCTAGAGAAATCAAAGACCAAGAAAATATGATAGAGGATACCATTGTATCTGAAAAGAATATAGATGAAATGGGTGTGCAGAATGCATAAAAACCATCAAACATGAAACCATATTGACACCCTCATTACCAAGAAATATTTCAAGGAAGACAAGAAGGTTGATATCAACATTATCAAAGAAGAATATGTAATACTTGTCAATATTCATGGAACACGTCATCAAAAAACCAATCTTCAAAAAGCTATTAGTAGAGACCAACAACAACTACAAATTGGAGAAGCTTCAACAACAATACATGGAATCAAGGGAAATTAAAATATGAAACAACTAGCCACCAAGGATTATGAACGAAAATAATTGATTTTTGATGGATGGATAATCATCAATGGAAAGAAGAAAGCATAAATATAAGAAAATCATATCACCTGGTTTCATCACATGTGAAGCCTTTAATTGCAAAGATTTGTGGACAAACATTTTTGAAGGAGGGTACTATGTTATGACTCAAGGGGGCATATATAGGGCTAAATGCATATGATATGACCCCAAAGAGAGGAATATATGGGGATAAATGTACATGTAATGTGTAAATATATGTGTAATAGGGTTAATCTAATAGTAAAGGGGCTTCATGTATAGTGTGTGAATACGTATATATAGAGATCATGTATTCATTATTGGGACATGTGAATTGTGATGTATGAATGTATTTGGTTGTGTGGAGGAGGTTCTCCTATTGTTTAAGGAGTTATTGTGTAACTTATCTATCTTGGACTTGTGCTCCATGCTCACATTCTGTACATGGAGTGTACTTATGTTCTGTTATGCTATTTTAATCTTTTGGATCATTGCACAATTCCACATACCTAATCTATATAGTGTAAAAGAAATGAAATTAACATAATATCAACCAATTACATAGAAAATGACATAAAACATAATAAAACATAAATCATATAAGTAATAAAAAAAGGAACTAAACATATTAAAAAAAATACAATCACCTCCTACATTTCAATAATTCAATATATTCATTAATCTTCTTGTTCTTCATCGTTGAAATCAAATCAAAATCTTTAGGACCTGAATTGTTGTCAAGATCTAAATCGCTGTAGAAATGATTGGCCATAACAACATCATCAACACCTTCTTCAACTTCTTCCTTTGACACATCTAGTTGCTTCTGATTTGAATTATCTTCAACTTATTCATCTAAGACATCTACCTATCCCTGATCTACATAATTTTCCGCTTCTTCAACTTCTTCATCTGACACATATGCCTACTCCTCTACACCATCTTGTTCATTTTATTATTCTAGTACAATATAATTTACAAGCCCTCCTCTTAGCTCATACCTAACAACATATGACCAACCTACTTTATTTGACACCTATGCATAGAACACATGCTCACATTGAATTGGAAGGACATAAGGCTCAGCACATAACTCAACTAACCTTGTATTAATCATGGTGAATCCATTAGCATGCTCAATAACAATTCTATCAATATCATGTTCATTCATCTGCAACCTATACCAATAGACCTTAAAGATAACCACTTTGAAGGATTTGAAGTCTAAATCAAGTATATCTTTTAGGTCGCCATTGTATCTATGTTTATATACTTCCAGATGCCTATTAGTTCTAGAGGAAACATTAGTAACCTGGAAAACTGCAGTTGTTTTAAAATTAGAGGTTTTTTTCTTATCATCCAATTGTTTGATGTAATATTTCTTTCCATTGCAAAACATAGCCTTATGGTCTTTCAATTGCACCAATATGATCCACATGCTAAGAATGCAATATTGTCAATTAATAAACATATTTAAAATAACTACTTAATATTTTGAGGACAAAATAACACCAACACATATAATATATGAAAAAAACAAAAAAATTGTGGTTAATGCTTACCTGTTTATATTTCATACCATATGATATATCAATTTCCCTATGCATAATATTGATATATCAAGAATGATGATAATTTCTAATCAACACTAGGACCTCATCCCATGATAATTTACTATAAAATTTTGTACACCGTTCTATCCATACCTTTATCCAATCAATATTATTTTTAATGTATAAATGTCACAGTGCATCCCACTATCGATCCCCTATAAGACGAAGAATCAATTGAATAATTAGGTACTAGTAAAGCTTAATAAATGTTGGATGAATAAAATATATAACATTAAATAAGTACACATTTGATAAAATGTAATATAAACTGTTATGGCTGATCTCTATTGTTTGATCACCTTTAACTTTCCTCATTATACCTTTCCCCAATGAAACCTCCCCTTCATATTTATTGTTGAAATCAACATCCCAAATGGGAGTCACATTGATATTTGACAATGCCACTTTAGGAAGATGCTCACTAATACACATCATGGATTGATATAACACATATCCCTCAACCATAGAGCCTTTAGTATGTGACATTTGTCTAACAAATGCTTTCAATGTCTTCAAGTGCCTCTCCACCATCCATGTTGACCTTGTGTGTATAGGTCCACATATTTCAGTCTCTTCAATTTGGTGTATGAGGTACTGTTCTTATGCATTGAAAAAGGTTTGAGGAAGATACTTTTTCAATTCACACATCAGTGGAGGAATTTCTCGTTTGTAATACCTTATAGCTTCTTTATGTATTTCTTTAGATCACAACCACCTACACATGTCGATGCAAGTTAATATGAGTTTCAAAGAAATAGTAAATATTACGTGTACAATGCAAGCAAATCACATGTATTATAGTTATATAGTTAACCTTTTGTTTATAAATTTTGACATCTTACCTCATGTACTTGTTGAGATCATATATAACCTATTTTATGTTTTTATCAAAGCTTTCTAGAAGAGATAGAGACATAACATATTGAAACACACAAGGACTCATTATTTTTTTCCAAAATACAAAGCGATACATGATTTCTAAAAATAGGAATAATTTTCCAAAATACCTTAATAAAGGTATGCCAATCGTGAGTTTTTACCCCACCAAATACACCTTTCTTCATTAAGATATTCTTTATATTTGAAGCAAAACTAGTGGGAAATTTAATTTTCTGAATGACATATTTTACAACATTTCTTTCCTACTTTATAAATAACCATGGAATATTGTATGGTTGTCCATCACTAGAATATTGAATCAAATTTCCCACGACATGATTGGATTCCTAAATGTCACTATATACTTTGGTGATTTTGTCTTTGTTACTCCTTCCATCTAAGATTTTCCATAATTTTTATATAACATTATTCCCGATATGCATTGTATCAAAAAAATGAACTACTTGTAGGGAAACCTATTCAATTGGATGGAACATATTTTCATTCCCCGTGGAAGCTCTTTAATGCATCAATGACCTTTACAAAACATAAATGAAAATCAATTAATTTTTTTTTTTGTAAGTTAGAAGTATTATATATAAAAGGCCTTCCAAGATCAAAATAGAGGTACAAAATTCATAGAATAGCCGTACTGTAGTTACTGGACTGCCCCAACAGAGGGGAAACCAGTCTAGCCAGCATGGGAGTCAAGCATAGGTAGTGTAATAGTCTAAGGAAACAGTCTGAAACTGACTGGTCAATAGCTAAAAAGTAGAGAGACTATTGAAACTTGAAGTGCCCCTATGGGCTTAGACATTTGGCAAATAACTTGGCCAGGTGGCATGGACGTCTTCGGACCAAGGTTCCTCCTCGACGTATGTCACTTGATCTGCCCACTGCATTCCATCTTCCACACTTCTCTTGGTCCTGTCGGCATCTGGTGAGGTATCCTGCAGTGCGCGCCATGCTGTGTCCACCTCCACGGCCATGTCCTTGTGCGTGGCATGCTCCATCCCATTCCCTGTAGATCGCTGCGCCTGGGCATTTCCTTCACTGATCGCTACACAAGGTTCCTCTGCTGAAGCCGCACCTGCCGGGTCCGAGGGGAAAGTCTCTTGAAGGGAGGAAATGAGTTGAAGAAGGACCGCAACCTTTCCATCCATGGCTTGCAGACGAAATTGAATGTCCTCCACCCCCTGACAGAGTTCGAAGACCAAACCGAAGAGAATAGCGAGGCTTTATCTCAGTTGCGTGTCAAAGAAAGAGTCAGAGGACTGGTTCTCGGTGTACCGAGGCTTGCAAGGATGTGGCTCTCCCACAGTCTTCCCTAAGGAGTCAAGAACTGGTGCAAGGGGAGGCTCGACCGCTGGGGGGACAGGAAGGTGATGCGAAGAGGAACACGACAGCCTGGGGATGATAGCTAAGCTTTCAAACTGTGAAATGGGCGGAGCGGGGGAGACAGGAAGAATTGGCTCGGGTTGGAGGGATGGAGAGGAGCAAGTGGAAGGCGATTCAGGGGGCGAGACAGAAGGCCGACGAGGTTTCCATGGAGAGCCTTTGCGCAGCCGCCCCCTTGGGCGTGGCATGAGATTCGTCGCGTAACAACTAAAGGAAACCAGGTGTAATAGGCAGAGGTAGAGTTCCTGGAGTCGAAAAGGGGCTACAAATGGCATGAAGTTCCGGGTTAAATTAGGCCATGGCAGCAGAGGAGGATTCCAGTCGGAGCACGAGTGGAGACAAGAGGCATACACAGACAACCAGGCCATGAAATGAATCGAGAAAGGAGAGGGAAGCTGCATAATTAGCAGCTGCGACGTAGTAAAGGTGTTTTAATGCAGGATCAGGGTGGTGGGCGATGGAACGATCTCATCACATGGCTTCGTGCCTCGTTGGCCGATCCGCTCCTCCTCCTTGCGCCAAGTGTTCCGCACTAGCACCCCATCCGGGGGAAAAATCAATTAAATATTAGATAAAGTAAAAATAATTGAATATAAATACAAGCTGTATAATGTAGTTACATATTATATGGAAACCAATTGCTTAACTTGATGATTCTTATTATATTCCAATTTTCATAGTTAAGGTGTCATTCTTCGAGGATTTTTTCTATTCTCTTCCTCCCCATATATATATATATATATATATATATATATATATATATATCTCGATAGTTTGATATTGATGGTTCTTAGGGAGGAAGTTCCTATATTCATAAAAACCTCTTTTCCTAAACTTCTTGAACGTCAAGATATCATTCTGGGACCACATACTAGACATACAAATTTACCCTTTATTTAAAGATTTACAAGATGTGAAATTATGTTAATACTAGTATATAAATAAATTATTCAAAAAATGCACAAATGATTGATAAAATTAAATACGGTTAGAGTGCAGTAATTTACTAATTACCATAAAAAAGTGTTATCCCTCAGGAATCATTAATTTTCCATATAAGTATTTCATGTAATTGAAGTTGATTGGTTCAGAGATGTTGTACATAGTGTTGTCAACCCATATATTTAGAAGTTCATCAATAAGAGGCTTACCAAATACATCCATGTCTTTAATTTGGTGCTTACCTTATTATTTTAAACACACATTTTTATTACCTTGAACATATAATAAATTAATATGTGACAAACACATAAAGTACAATTGAGACTATATGTATATGAAAACATTGTTTTGAACAAATGCCCACAACAATAATTGCCAATATTGTGTGCTCCCTCATTATTGAAATCCAAGGAGGAAGGTTATTGTTTATAAAAAAATATGGCACACTGACTAAATGGACCTCAACTCTCCAAATGGATTGACACCATCTATTGCCAATGAAAGCCTAACATTATGAGGTTATTCTTTAAAAATTAGCAATCTTTCCTTGATGTCCCTAAATGCGGTACCATCTATAGGAATTTGCATAACACCATCTTCACTTCTTTTTCATGCATGGTAATCCATAAATTATGCTATGTTTTTTCACTTGAAAAATCGTTAGAAACACATAATTATGGGAATATCATGAAGAACCTTGAGGGGCATCTTATTTGTTACTTGATCAGTTCAATATCTACTAATTCCATAATGAGGGCATTCCAAATTTGTTGCATGTTGTCCATAATATATAATATGGTCATCAAGACATGCATCAATGGATTCATATTCCATTCCTAAATCTTTCATAATGAGAGATAGTTCATACTCCATTCCTAAATATTTCATTAATATTTCATCTTCTATGCCTAGGTGCAGTAGGTGTGGGGGGGATATGTGATCTCAGAGGAAATCCATTGATTTAGTATTCTAGGATCCATGAAAATGTTACAAACTATACAACTGGAGCTTACACCTTGTGGAAAGATATTAAGCTAGCTAAGGCTAACAATTTTTAGAAGATCGCCATATTGGAGGATTCAATGATTATTATTAAAGATCTTATTAATCAATTATATATTGATTCTAAATCCCTCCCTAGAGTGATATCTCATATTATAACTCTTCTTGATGGATTTGAGTACAAGGTCTTTCACACTCTCCATGAGCATAACAATACCACAAACAAATCTTCTAAGCATGGACCAACCTTGGGAGAATGTGTAATTGAAGTCAATGGTGGAGGAAATTTTCTCCATCTACCTTAATCCATGGGTATACATTCAAGTTATATGTTCGGGTGACAACTGGTGCCTTGGTATCTATGTTTTTTTTTGGCTGTCCCTTTAACTCCACAACTTCCGAGTTAATATATCATTACTACGAGTATGTGTAAGCCTCATTATTACAGGAGAATGGCCAGTGCCCTGGTCTTGTCTCTATATGGTTTGTTTTGTCCCTAGTGTGGTGATTGGATGTTATATCAGAGCAGGTTGGTGGGTGTAGTTGGTTGTTTTTGCTTGATGTTGAATGACAACCCTCAACATGCCAGTCTCATTTTTGTTTCCAGGTTCACTTCCTTCAAATTCCTCCTTAAAAAATGGTTTAAATTGTTGAAGTTAAATTATGTAGTCTCTTCTGTGCATCCGGGGTTATATTCTATATGGTTTAATATTGGTGCTGGATCTGTTCCATTGAGAGACCTTCTTTGAATTTTATTTTTTGGGGATGAAGAGGTGTTAAGAACCAAATATCAATATAGCATAGAAAAACCTCATAAAAAGTACTCAACGCCTTGAAAAAGAGATAATTTCAGATAATAAGCCTCTTCGAGGGGGCAACGTCCTTTTACCCCACTTAAATGCTCAAGTACAAGATGATTCAAAATGAAAATGTCTCCTTGGTATATATAGGAGACTAGGAGGTATAATTACAACTAATGGCCTAAAGCCGACATAAATAAAATAACATTACTAATATAA
>ML830603.1:54137-64988 GCA_009831015.1 Picea engelmannii | reverse complement strand
GGTGACTTTATGATTAAAGTGAGGGTGAGTGAAGAGACACCAAATCTCAGCCACCCATCTAATCTAATCTCAGCCGTTAGATTAGAAAACCCCTCACCTTCCCTCATGAGGTCGACTTGGGCAAGAGGGCACACCCATTCTTGAGAAGTTGAAGCATTCTTGTTGAGAGAACAAGAGGAGTTGAAGCATTCTTGTTGAGAGAACAAGAGGAGTTCAAGCATTCTTGTTGAGAGAACAAGAGAGAGAAAGAGAGAGGTCAAGCTGAAGAAAAGAGACAGCAGCTGCAATTTCTGGGAGTATTGGCATGCATTCCAAGGCTGCCGAACAACATTTAGTGGCACAGAAATTGAGTCTTAGCAGAGTTTTGGCACAAATTTCGAGACAGTCCGTACAACATTAATTGTTGGGACAGTCGTACAGTTGTACGGATTTCTGGTTCAGAAATAGAGGAACAAAGCTATAGGAATGTCCAGATAAGTTTGTGTAAATATCTGAAAATGAATATGTTGTAAAAGAATTTCTCAGAAGCTCATAAATAATACAAAGCCCTCTCTCACTGGTTTTCCCCTTGTGGGTTTTTCCAGGGTCAAAGTTAGACCGAAAATATTTGTGTCTATATTTTTTGAGTTTTGCATTTTGCTGATATTTTATTTCTGCATTGAAAACGATGTTTAGAATCCTCATGTTTCAGTTCTGGAGTTTATTTTCTGTTAAGTTTTTTTTTTAATGCTGAAACAGTGCTGAGTCATATGCTGAAACACCGCTGTGACATATGCTAAAACAATGTTGTAACATATGCTGAAACACAGTGCTGTAACATATGCTGAAACACAGTGCTGTAACTTATGCTGAAACACAGTGCTGTAACATATGCTGAAACACCGCTGTGAGTATATGCTGAAACACAATGCTATAACATATGCTGAAACACAGTGCTGTAACATATGCTGAAACACAGTGCTGTAACTTATGCTGAAACACAGTGCTGTAACATATGCTAAAACACCACTGTGAGTATATGCTGAAACACAGTGCTATAACATATGCTGAAACACAGTGCTGTAACATATGCTGAAACACAGTGCTGAGTCATATGATGAAACACCGCTGTGAGTATATGTTGAAACACAACACTGTAACATATGCTGAAAACAGTGCTGAGTCATATGTTGAAACACCGTTGTGAGTATATGCTTAAACACAGGGCTGTAACATATGCTGAAACAGTGCTGAAACTGAGTTTGGCATTTAAATTTGGCTGAAAAATCAACGAGACTGAAACTGGGTTGGGGTTTTGAAAAATTAACAATGGTTATCTTGTTAATGGCTCTGGAATCAGTGCATATTCTCCAACCTCCATCTTTCTTTGGACTCAGTACCATTGGAATGGCACATGGACTTAAAATCTCCCTGATCAGTCCTTTATCTAACAGTTCCTGTACCTACCTTTTAACTTCTTCGTTCTCCTGCAGTGTCAACCTGTACGCAACTTTGTTTGGCAAACTGGCTCCTGGTATGAGGTCTATATGATGACTCACACTCCTCATTGGTGGCAACGAATGGGGTAATTTGTCTACCACTATATTAGCGAACTCTTCCAGCAGTTCCTGAATTTCTTCCGGTAAATCATCCACTCTTGTGCTCGTCAAGACAATTTTCGGTTTCCTGACCACAAAGAATTGTGGATCTTCCTTCTTCTTTACTTCGGCCAAAAGTTCCTTCCCACTCATGAGAAGTACCCTGTTGTTCACTTCCGGTTTCACCTCCTTGTCTTTTATCGGAAGTAACATATGTGTTCTCCCATTCTTCTCCAAAGTATACGTATTCATCTTCCCATCATGAACTACGTTCCTGTCATATTGCCATGGTTTGCCTAGCAATAAATGACATACATCCATAGGAATAACATCACAGAGTATTTTATCATTATATCCTCCTATCTTGATGTCAACTAAGCATTGTTTGGTGACACTTACTTGATGTCCCTTCTGTAACCATGAGACTTTGTATGGACTCGGGTGATCAGTTGTCTCCAGTTCTAGTTTCTCCACCATATCGGTTGAAACGAGATTGTTTGTGCTTCCACGGTCCACAATAACCTTGCACTTCCTATCTTTGGTCTTGCATGTGGTTCTAAAAAGTCTGTTTCTTTGAGCTATGTCCTCCACCTCCTTCTCGGGTGTTAAGAGAACCTTACACATCATCAATGACCTTCCGTCTTCTGCGTCTTCTGCTTCAGGATCTCGCCTCTGTGCCTTAGCGATGTGAGCTTCTCCTCCATCCTTCTTCCTATCTGGACAGTCAACTGCCTTGTGCCCATTCTTCCCACACGTGAAGCATGTGATGACTCCACCTTTGCCTCTTCCTCTACCTCTGGTACAAGGAAATTTGTTATTATCTGCGTATCCTCCGCTCTATTCTATTTGCTGCTTTCGCTGTTCAGCGTGCTATCCTCGCTGTGAACTTCCACCTCTTTTTGTCCTAGTCTGAGGCTTTTTCCAGTCGTCCTTGGATTTCTGGAACCTATCTTGGGAAACTGACTTACCTTTTGGCTGGCTCCTACCTCGGCCTCGCTGTGCTGGCTTACGGATTAGCTTTTCTTCAGCTTTTAATGCCATCTGATACGCATCCTCCACCATTCTGATGGTCGTCATACTCATCTCATCCTGGATATCGTATCTTAAGCCATTCTTGTACCTGGAAAATTTTTCATCATCGCTCTCCCAATGACCTGCTCTGATATTTAGCTTGTAAAATTCCTCAGTATACTCCTTTACTGTCATCATCTTCTATCTCAGGTTCTGCATTCTCCTGAACAGTGTGATTTGATAATCCCTTGGGATGAATTTTTCCTTCATCTTTGCATTCATTCGATCCCATCTTTTTATCTTTTGCTTGCCTTTGGAGCGTCTATCTGCTTGAAGCTCGTCCCACCATAATGCTGCATGTACCTTCAATTTTGTGACAGGATGCCTAACCTTTTTATCCTCTTCGATATCCTCATAATCGAAGTAGGTGTCAAGAGCTCTAATCCAATCTAGAAGTTCTTCCGCATCCAGATTCCCTTCATAAACTGGAATGTCCATATTTGTCTTCGAACTCATCTGGGCGATAGCTTTAATTAATCGCTCGTTGGCTGCATCTTCGGCTACAACTTATCCTTGTTGTTCAACTTCAACTTTGCCTTCAGAGTCACTCAGATCTCCAGCACTGGCTGTGTGTCTCTGCGCTGCTTCCATATCTTCTAATCTCACTCGGAGATCACGTATCTGCCTCTCCATTTCTGTATTCTATACTTTTCTTCCTCTTCCTCTCGGGTTTCCCCTATCCTCTGGATCGGGTGATTGTCTTTCTTTCCTCGGCGGCATGGTGAAATATTCTCTTCTTCTCTGCTACAGAAAACAAAGAACTTTTCTCACTCTGATACCACTTGATGTGTATCAGAGTGCTCTTTTTCTCTGGCTCCCTTGCCTGAAATATACAGACAAGAATTCTCACTCTGATACCACACTGACGCAAACACGCCACCCAGGACACGTCCGCTCCCACCAGGACCTTCTTTTCCTTCGGCTCAAAGAGCTGAAACACTCTTCAAATCCCTTATCGGGACTTTTCTACACCCACATAACTCACCTTATGATCTCCCTTTGCCTATCGGAAAATCGGACCTCGCGTGATCGCAAGTCCTGCACTCACAGGTTCGGGTCTTCCCAAATCCCCGAAACCCGATGAGTATCCTCTCACGGTTTCCTTGCTCCTATCGGGAATATCCCTGTCGAAAAATTGACACTTGCGAGGTCGTGAATCACTCACCTTATGGATCCCCGATTCCCGATCTCCGATGGCACCTCTGCACCCCTTAGCTCCTCTGGCTAATTCCTTTTCACATGTGACCTACTGGTTCACAAGACCATGGTCCTTTCCACTATCAGAGTTTCAGAGTTCACAGATTTGAAATGTGTAGAACTCACACCCTCGGATTCTCCAATTCTTCGATTTCTGATGCCACCTGGCGTTGACTCCAGCGAGGGTTGACCTTCCGACACCTGTCCTCTGCTATGGTCCTTAACCTTGTCGGGAATTTGCGTATCGAAATATCGCGATTCCCGTTGTCAATGTACACGGGACTTTCAATTTCCCGAACCCCGATGCACGTGTGAACTCTCTCCTCCACGTTACCGCTTCTTTCCACTCTATCGGGTATCGCGAAGTCGCAATTTCAAATGTGATGATTCCTTTGTATGTGGAAAACCTGAAATGTCGAACCTCGACTCCTTCAGATCCTTGGACACGCGCCCCTCAGATCGAATGGCTCCGACAGTATCGGGAAATCGCGGATCGTGATTTCCATATGCTCGAGTCTCCTGTCTTCGGAAACCCTGATTCTTTGATTCCCGATTCTTCGGGATCTCCTGCCACGTGTCCCTGCGGAGATTAACGGCTAGGATCTCTTCTCGGGTTTTCAGAACTTTCAAGGTCTCCGATTCTTACCCTTTAAAAACCCGATGGCTCCGATATCCTGATAACTCCTCCTCTGAACACTAGGGCTTAAAACCTGCGTAACTCTTTGAGATCTAACAGCTGACGGGATTTTGCGAACTTCTTCTGCGAATCCTGACCGTTGATTTCTCCTCCTTGGAGATTTCTCGAGAGTGGCTAAGTGTTCTTTCTCAGCACTTGCCCTCTAACGTCTGCGTTGAAACTCCTTTCTTGAACATTCCACGACGCAAACCTCCTGTGCTCCCTTTTACGATATCATAAAGGTGCTATACCTCCTAAGCTTTTCCACTCTGATTCTTTTAGAGGAACTTACGCGCCCTTTCTGCGCTCAACTTTCAACAACTTCCCAAGTGTTGGATCCTCCCGACTCTGCGCACTTCCTGCAGCAACAGTATTCAATCTCCCTTTGCTCAGATTTACAACTGAGGCGTCTTCTTTGGCCTGCACACTCTTTGCACGGCTTCAAAAACCTACTTCCACTTCTGGGTGAATGAGAACAAAAGTCAAACTACTGAGCCTTCATCAATGCACTCCTTGCGGATGAATTCAACTGCACACCTTGCAGGAATCTCCTGGCTCAGATAGAGAAACAATTGAAACTTATTCTCTCTCCCTTTTAGACTTCAGTTTGAAACATGAAATCTCATGCACAACATATACAAAGCAAATGCATATCAAGAAGCAAACATTCATGAGCACATAAACAATATACACAGAGAAACAACACCAGCCATGAGTTTGAATCAGAACTTTCTTCTATTAATTCAAATGCCTGTACATGGGTGTTCTTCATACAATATTCTCTGCTTGCTCTTCTCTTCCCCTGAATGCTTCTATTCAATAATGCTCAGGCTAATGTTACAATGTACAAAGGAGGGTGTCTATATCCGTTTTCCCTCTCGAATCTCTAAACTATCAAATCTAGACTTAAAATCCTATCTACCAGCATTAACTAGATTAAATGCCTCCTATCTACTTTAGACAAGAGCATATGGCTCGAGGTCTGATACAATATACAAAAGGCGCTCCTTCATAAAGGATTCATTAAAGACTTGCGCTACAATCCCAAAGCACTTTACAAAAATTTGGGTTTGTTTATCCAGCTAATCTCCGCTTGATGTGCTGGCTCGCTTGATGAGTTGGCGATGCTCCTGCATCAAAAGAGGTCAAAGGTGGTGGAGGTTATCTTTGTTTCAATCTTTTGTATTGTATTGGATCTTTCCCTTCACAGTTTGGGTCTTTTCCTGGGTTAGACCACAGTCTAGTGATTTTCAATTAATGAGTTTTAAATCTGAAGAGCTTTCCATATCCTTGAAATTCCCTTATACAATTAGGATCTCGGGATTGGATTTTGGATCTTTCTCCATTCAAGATCTATGTTCTGTTAACTATCTATGCAAGGTGGTTGATTTTGTTAAACATATTAGTGTTTCCCATGGGTATCTATTTCCTTCTAATAGGTATGCAAAACCTGTGGTAAGCAATATCTTGTTTGGGAGTACATTTTTTATCTTTTGGTTTGAAATTTAGAAGGTTTGATATGGTTTCACATTTCGAATTATTCTTATTTGTTCGTCTAAGACCAACAAAATAAACGGGAACACTGGAAACCGGTGGCCAGGCTCTGTCAATAGTGTCTCTGCTTACTTCTATAATTCCAACAACAATTGTATAAAAGGGGAATGGCCTGGTTACATTAACAACATGGATTTTTTGTTTGGTATTGTTATGGAGCCTTCCTAGAGAGAGCTTAGACAAATTCTTAGATGCCATGAGGAACTTACAAAAGACAACCATTCACCCCTTCATCAATTAATGGTTAAAGTTTGGAAATTTGGAATAGTTCTTCACTCAAAGAGTTGAGACTCTCAAAACAAAATGTCGATTTTTGAGAAGTTTGGTTTTACAATAGCCTATATAGTCATTATCCATCAACCAAGTTTCAACAACATCTCGCCAAGGCAATTCAGAGGATGGACAAGCGGAGCTTGAATCCACTCCCATGGAGGTAGAAGAATATCCTCCATAGAAAAGTGGTGTGCATGAGGTTCATGTTAATGTCTCATCTGACAATTGATGTATTACAAAATTGCATTTTTGCTCGGGAAGTTTGTTAAGGAATATTGAAGCAAGTTCATGTGGATGTTCTCTAAAATGATATATATGTTAAATGCTCTAGCAGGAGAGCTAATTTTCTCGAACTTTTTTCCAAATTTTATATCAAATTATTTTGATTTTTTTGCTTTCTCCGGCGCAACCAATTATATATAATGCAATGTTCAATTTCTTTAAAAAATAAATAAATATTGCATCCTCTACACAATATTTAACACCAAAAACAAAAAGAAAAAAAATGGTATTCACATATGAAGAATTATATTGCATACATTAGGATCTATGTGAGGCAAGTGTTTGAAAAACCATTCAATAACTTCAATTCCATCAACAATAAAATGACAGACATAAAATTTTTCCTTGATCCTTCATATAGTGGTTTTCATGCCTTATCAATAAACAGTACATCACGAACATGAACGCCAAATTTATCATCCATCGGATCAAAGATGTCATGTTTATCCCATTATTCTCAATTATATGGATATCATAATTTTCCTTGGCCATAGGATTAACTTCATGATCTCCATGATCTGCTCCATAATCTCTATGATCTACTCCATAATCTCCATCAATTTATTCACCAATATTTCTACTGCAATTTGGAACATTCCAATCCTTTGATTAAATCCTATGATTCTTTGTCTTTGTAACTACAAACAATCAAATATTTTTAGTATATATAAAATATTAAAACGATACAAATATTTTAAGTATATATAAAATATTAAAACAATACAAATATTTTAGATGATGATAAAAATTAAATGTGTAATGAATATAAACTTACCAACATATGAAATTTGCACCCCTATTCAAAGTGCCCATAATCCCAACAATGTTTTTTAGCTGAAGACTTTAAAATTATTCTCAATTGTAATGCCTTACACTTTTTGCAAGGGAGCCAACATTTACTGTCACCAAGTTGGTCCCTTAACCTAGAAACAATACTCAAATTTTCATCTTTTGATATAAGTGACATTGCTATCTATATTTACAAAAACATCCACTGAAACAATATTAGAACAATATACATATATATTCAAAGAATTAAAAATTTGTTTTCAAATTGTTTAACCAGAGAGAATTTCAAATAGGTAGAGAATGCAAAAATAATTTGTAGGGTAAAAAATCAACGTTGAAAGTAGATTTTCAAAACAATATTATAGTTGTCAAAAATATGAAAAAAATCTATTATAAAAGTCGAGAACATCACATAATTGTCACCTTATATCTTCACACTTAAATATAATTTATGAACATCAGACTTCCAATGAAATTCAACTATGTAAAATTTAACAACTATATAAGTTTTGTTGTCCATGTCAACGAATTGTAATGTTCACATAATTTTTTATGGGTATTGTTGTAAGAATTTTGACTACCTAGTGACGACCCGTATTTTTTTTTAACAACTATACGTGTTTTATTGACCATGTAAATGGGTTGTAATGTCCAAATAATCTTATGGGTATGGACATCAGAAATCCAATGTCCTAGTAATGATAATTATTTTTTTCATTATTTTTATAAACAAATCCAATAGCCCAAACCATTTTTGCCATCATTATAAAAAAATGTTGAACTTCACAACCAAATGTAGTAGTTCATGTCCATTATTTGTTGATTAACTAAAACTAGTTCAACATCAAATTGACCTTCCACACGTCTATATGTAGCTTCGAATTCCATATTTTTAAAACATTGAAGAAGCCTTATATAGATTGAATATCTGATTTTTCTCATACAAAAATGATGAATCTTAGATGTCTATTCAACATTTGAGAGGTTGAACAAATGTTGAGAAATTGATGCTACTCTTTTTTGGACTAAAATAAATATTCAAAGCAGGGTTGCGGTCTCCTTTGCACCATGCAATGTAGTATATGTAAGACTAGTAACATTCTTGTTGTAAATCTTGTCTTCTTAAAAACTAAATTTAGACAACTCATATTGATCTAAGAAGTTATGTATCTCTTAAAAACCCTAATACCTAGTATCTAAAACCCCTAATATCTACATCTAGCAAGTTTTATGAAAGGAGGAACATTTGGACAACAACATTAATGTGAAGGAACAAACATATGCCTAATTTCATCAATAAGAGAAATTTACTAATACTTATAAAAAAGTATTAGTATGTATCACTTCATTCATCAAACAATGAAAAGTACATTTATTCAATGAGCACACATTTGAGACTAAGGACTAATTCTATAATATTTTAAGTAAACAATGAAAAGTACATTTATTCAATGAGCACACATTTGAGACTAAGGACTAATTCTGAATGTTAGCAAAAGTTCCATAATCTAAATATTATACAATTCCTGGTCAAGAACTTACATATCTTACTCATTTAGGAAAACATAAATTTTTGATGATACAATGACACTTTGCTTATCCTAATGGTTTCTTTAATCAAGTTTTTCAATTTTTTTGTTGGTTCAATTTTCTAAAATCTTGGAATTTAGAAGCTTATGTCAATATGAAAATATCAATGATTGTACCTTCCTTGATACAATGTTATCCTAATGGTTTCTTTAATCAAGTTTTTCAATTTTTTTGTTGGTTCAATTTTCTAAAATCTTGGAATTTAGAAGCTTATGTCAATATGAAAATATATAACAAAACACCATTATATATATACACCTACTGGGACATCGAAACAATCTCATCAAGAGAAACAATAGCTGGTCGGGGATTTGACCCCGAGACCTCATTCAAAATAACCATAGCACTCAACCACTTGGGCTAACCCACCAAGATGTATATATATATAATTTTTTTTTAGAATAGGGAGTACTTCAAAAAACAATTTCCATGTATTAGGTCATTCATAAAGGGAATTCCAACCACCTATAACATTTTAAGAAAACAAAGAAATAATTTAAGTATATTTTTTCAATTAGCACACATTTTAGACTAAGGAGTACTTCCAAATCTTAACAAAAGTTTCATAATCTAAATGTTATGCAGTGCCTAGGCAAGGACATTTAATTCTTACTTATTCGGAAAAAAAATGTTGCATGATATATGTTAGGATATTTAGAAACTTAGGAGTTAGTTAAGATCAACTGGTCTAATGTGTCATTAAGTTAAAGTGTGTTTCTTAGTGTGTCTCTTTAGTATGTATTAGTATGCATTTTTAATCCGACGATCACTTCCCGACTTAAAGTGATCTGACAACTCGTGTTCTCCTTGATCTTAATGACTACATTGATTTGTGACTTAACACTCGATTAATCCATGATCTCTATTTAAAGAGCATGGAGGGTCATTTGCTAATGATTGATTGTGAGAAACTCTTGAAAGAATAATTCATACTGGTGATAATTATATGGTGACATTATAATATGTGAAAACGAATATAATGCACAAAGGTGTATGCATGAATTAAAAATGAAGAAAAAGAGAAAAGTTAGGGATGATGATCTCATGAAGATCACTTGATATATATTTATGGAGATACTCATGGAAGATATCGTGTAGATAATTATGGTTGAACAAACACTCTTATTATAACATGTTTGTTATGGTCACCTATTCTTATATAAGGGACTTCATTGTACTCTATTGTATCATGAGAGAATTATAGATCAATACAATGTAATATTTCATGGTATTGGTGTTCTTGTAGGTTAATTTATGTGAGTATATTTGTGTTTGAGCTGCCCAATTTACCAACATTTGGTATTTGGAATAAGAGAGAATGGGCGAGTGATCCTGCAAAAATCTCAGCTTTACAGAACTGTAATGAAGGAAGTTCTATCTGGATATGTGATGAGTGCCAACATGTTGCTCATGTGAGAAATAATCTTCTCATGGTCTTCCAAATTGAATTCAAAGTCTTTGATCCAGTGAGGGAACTTCTTCAGAGTTTGGCAACAACAACCATTAATGAGGAAGACTCACGTGCAGAAGACGAGAATTTGAGGTGAGAAACCCTAGCCATGGAATGAGAAGAGAAGGAGAGGCCGACTCCCATGTATCTATGGAGAGGGTGGATCAACCGTAAGAAATTTAAGTTATCATTTGTAGTGAAAGGAAGATACAATTCAAGTGATGTTCAAAAACTCAGAAGCCAACACAATCAATAAAGAATGTGCCTTGATTACGCCCTCTGTTGATTTCTAATTTTGATAGGGAGAGAGCCACCACAGACTGGAAAAAGCAAGCAAGGCACCATAATGATTCGACATTGGTGCATACCAAGAAAGGAAATGAACAGATCCG
>ML830603.1:28890-46572 GCA_009831015.1 Picea engelmannii | reverse complement strand
AATCAATTATTAAATAGTCATTTACTAATCAAATTTAACCTAGACTAACTTTATTAAAACTTTTTGTTCATCCTAAGTCCATTCGTGCAGGGATGGAAGGCGGGATAATGGAGGCTGATGAAAGACAAGGGGGAGAGGATGCAACAGATGAAGGATGCAGAAGGTGATGGAGGATTGAGTGGAAAGAATGAAGGGAGGAAAGCGGAATCACCTGAGCTATACTTCGTCACCCGGAGAGATGCCAAAATAACAGTCGAAGTATCGATTCGCCTATAATTATAGGACCCTAACATGTTGTACTCAACGACATTGTTTGTGGCGTCACCTAGACAGATACCTACAAAAGATAGAAACTGGCCTTGAGGTGTGAAAATCACCCAAGCTGTGGAAGAAAGCCTCCGAGTGTGTCGGCTAGCGTCGTCCGCGAACCCAAAGAACACCTCCGATTCACTTGACATCTACCAAAGTGAAAAATATGACATAAATAATGACACGTCCATGAAACAAAAAGACAATAAAAAATGTATAAGAACTATACATATGTACAAGAATTCACCCAGGCGACCAACCTAAGAGTAATACTTCTTAAGGTAGATCCCATTTCTAGGCTCCACCAAAGCATTTCCCTCAAAGTCAACCAGACGATAAGTGCCCTTCTTTAATACATCTTTCACGATGAAAGGTCCGAACCACATGGGTTTGAACTTGCCTGCCCCCAGGGGATCCTTGACTTGGTCATAGACCAAGACAAGATCACCTTCGGAGAAAATCCGAGGATGAACGGACTGATCATATTGACACTTGACTCGTTGCTTGTGAGCCTCGTTGGCCAAGGTTGCATCACGACGTTTCTCATTAATATGCTCGAGATATAATAGGCATTCCTCAAGCGGTGAAGTGTCTGGCAGTAACTCTACTGCCAACTTTAAAGACAGGATCTGACAGTCAATAAGAAAGACTGCTTCTAGCCCATAAATGAGTTGAAAAGGTGAAAAACTGGTGGTAGTCTTTACTGACGTTCGGTAGGCCCATAATGCCGAGTACAACATCAAATGCTAATTTGACTTGGCAGAATTGATTGTTCGCTGTAGAATAGTCTTGAGGGACTTATTCACAACTTCCACTTGACCATTCGCTTGTGGGTAGTAGGGTGATGAATGTTCTTTCCTCAACCCAAGCTTTGATGTTAACTCGAACATCATTTTGTTCTGGAAGTGACTGCCATGGTCAGTGACAATCTCCTTCGGGATGCCGAACCTTGCTACTATCTGGTTAAAAATGAAGAGAGTCGTTGTTTCTCCATCATTGTTGAACGTTAGCATATCCTTGACCCACTTTGTGAAGTAGTATACTGCTACAATGATATAATGATGCTCCATGGATGAAGCCATGTGGAATGTAGTAAAATCAATCCCCCACTTAGTGAAGGGACCAAAAACAATGATGGGAAACATGGGAGTAGGATGTGCCCACATCTTCCAAGAGAAGATATGACACGGGTGGCATTTCTTGACCGACTCAATGCTATCCTTGATTAACGTAGGCAAAAAGTAACCGACTCATAGAATATTTTGAGTTGTTGCCAACCCAAAAAAATGACCACCACATGCTCCAATGTGGCAGTCGTTAAGAATGAGTTCTGCTTCCTCGTGTATAAGGCACCAATGAAGAATGCAATCTACACCTCGACATTACAAAGTGTCATCTAGTATGTGATAGTTTCATGCATGATGGCGAATTCGTCGATGCTCGTCGCGAGAAGCAGAAGCAGGGTACTTCAAAGTCTGGAGACAGACTAGTATATCTCCATGCCAAGGGTCCGAAGATGCGTTTGGAAAAATATCTCCTTTAATAGGTGATTCTTTGGGCGTAACATCACTTGATTCGAATGAAAGTTCCGAAATAAGTTCCGCAAAGACCAACAACTTTTTGGATTTCGCGGAAACAAAATCCAAGTCAAATTCCTGGAGGATTAAAATCCGTATACTTATTTTCCCGCCAATGACCCATCGTGTCAACACATATTGAAATGGATTCACAATGACAATGACGGTGGTCTTGCGAAGAAAAATATCATGATGAAACCGTTGGACAACATGGACTGCTGCCAATGCAAGTTTTTCAACATGGGAATAGTTGAGTTTCGGCCCAACCAGGCCTCGACTCAGATAATGAATCACATGATCTTCGAGCAGATCGTCCTCTTGAACAGAGACCATACCGATGCTCGACTCCGCGACGTCCAAGTATAATAAGAAATATTTATTATAATTGGGAGGCCAGAGTAGAGGGGAAGATGTAAGGACGCGTTTCAGGGATTCAAAAGAGCATTGAGTGGCTTCGTCCCAACAGAAAGGGACTCCCTTTTTCAATAAATGCATGAAACCTTTAGTGATCTTGACACAGTTTGCGATAAAACACTGAAGAAAGTTCACTTTCCTCTGTAATCTCTGAAGCTAGGGTATTGTGCATGGGGGAGGCAACTGAACTATCACCTCAACCTTAAGATGATCGACCATGATCCCTGTTGTCAAAACTATGAAACCTAAAAGATGACCTGACATCACGCAGAAACTGCATTTGTTAGGATTCAAGTGAATCTGATAGTAGCAATATCGTTCGAAGATTAGTCGAAGGTGTGTGGGATGATCATATCTCTTGTGAGAGCGTGATGCTAGATCATCAAGATAAGCCTCGAATATATGTCTAAGGTCATGGAAAGAAAAAGACACGGCCCGCTGAAAAGTGGCTCCAACATTCTTCAAGCCAAAAGGCATATTATGAAAAGCAAATGTGCCCCACAGACAAATAAAAACTATTTTATGTTGGTATTTGGGGTTGATCTGAATCTGGTTATATCTAGAAAAACCATCCATGAATGGAAATACCTCACAACGTATGCATTCATCGACAATCTAATCAATGAATGGGGTGGGGAAATTATCTTTAGGACAAGCCTTTTTCAAGTCACGAAAGTCCATGCACACGTGAATCATACCTTGTTTTTTGTTAACCAGAACGAGATTTGACACCAATTGCATCAACTGTACGGGGTAGATGAAACTGACTTTAAACAATTTCTCTACTTCAACCTTAATAGCTGCTACTTTCTGAGGATTCACCAGATGAAGCTTCTGTCTGACCGGTTTGGCATCAGGATAAGTCGTTATCTCATGTTCGACGATTCTTGGATCAATTCCTAAAATTTCCTCGTAAGACCGGGCAAAAACATCATGGAATTCCTTAAATAAGTCTGTATAGATTTGAATCTCCTCGAGGGAGCAGTCCGCTCTGACAAAAACATTCTCCATGATGCCAGGGGTTATGGAGATATATATAGGGATCGTTTCAATGATACTTTCCATATCACCCTCGACGTAAATTGTGTGCATAGCTAGAGGATTAATAGGACAAGACCTGTCTCCAGTCATAGTCAACAAAAAATCACCTGCCTCTATTCTTCTTAACTCCGGGAGGAAATAAGATCTGTGATGGAGATCATCCTAGGGTCTGTCTGGACCAGTCAATGCCTCAAGAATATCCTCATCTGAGGGCAAGACCAGGTCCAAAGTATCAGTATTGGCAAGGGAACATTGAGCCTAAATAGGCTCGAGAACTAGATCTAACTCCTGTGCAGGAGTCGAATCGAGGTAAACCAAAGCTTGCTGGACAATGTTGTACACAACTTCTGTCGCAGACAAGGGCATGGCCATGCTAGATTGCCCTGTCCCTTCCATCATAGCCGATGGGGAAGGAAGATTCCACGGATCGTGAAAGTAAGTCGTTCGAAACGACGACACTTGAAAAATGTCAGCCCTAGGCTGGTCGGGGGCAGCCGATATAAGCTTGACATCACCAGAAGGAGGCGAGTGGTCGAAAGTACCCATCAATGGTGGACACAAACCAACCCCTACGTTGACGATTCTGGGCTGAGGGTTATCAATAATCGGGACCGTGGATGCCCCCGATGAAGGGTCAGGATGGGAGAGGGACAACTAGTCAATGGTTACGATTCGACCTTCGTGTGGAAACAAGAAGACCCGAAAAACTATGGCAACCACTTCATGCATTGCATAGGTTCAACTCCTTCCTAACAGAAGGTTGTATTCGAGAGGTGCATCGACCACTTCAACTTCGATGCAGATGGTCTTTCCTCCTCACTACACGGGGAAAGAAGGAATTATTCCATGTGGTCTGAACGAACAACCGTCGAAATAAGTAAGCAGAGTAGGTGAAGGAGACAAAACGGGTTGGCCAAGAGCCTTCCAACATGCCAACAACATCATGCAAGTCGAGGTGCCCTCATCAACCACCGTACAGAAAATATTTCAGGTAAAATACTTCGTGGGGTAAGCCACTACTATCTAAAACGCAACGTGGTAAGGAAGATGAGGTTTCAAGTTGATCATATCGATAATGATCATTCCCGGATTACAAGTCTCTACAGATCCCAAGGCGGATAAAAAATCCTTTCTTTGCGAAGGGAAGCTCTGGAGGACCTCCAAAGTAGACATCATGAAAGGGGTTTGTGACAAATCCTCCACCACAGAGTAGTTTTGGGCAACCCTCACGTTCAGATTATGAGAAGCTTTCTTGAACGCCCCTTTCGGGATGTGTGTCATTGTTTCACCCATTGTATTCTCAATCTGGAGAGGAACATGTGGGTTTGTGGATTCTTTACCATTTTCGAGAGATTCCAACATTCTGTAATCATGTGCCCTGGTCGCTATATAAGCATCACCTTTGATCATGTAAAAGTTCACAATTGAGGAATTACCAGAAGACGCGGGGAGTCCCTGACTGCCCCCATCTGCGCTCGAAGAGGCTGAGGCTTGAGTCGTATTTTTCCCATGTGGAAATGGGTTCGTTAGCATAGTAGGTTGTTGTTGCACCAATAACTTTTGGGCCTCCATGAGTCGAGGGCACATGTGAGTTGGATGGTCTTCCATGCAAAGGTTATACATATACTTCAACTTTCTCTTCTCTGTGTTTCCCCCGCCAGCATTGTTGTTAGGATTCTTAACCCCCTTACCCTTCTTGTTTCGTTGTTTTTTCTTTCCTTCAGGCTGCTGGTTGGCCTTCGGGTTTGTCAACTACACACTTTGTACGTTCGACATTTGGGTAGGGGGAACAACTGAACCGATGGTCTAGCTAGTCGTTGTCTTCTATATTGACAATTGTTGCAATTGATTTGACAAAAGATCAATGAAATTTCCTTGTGATGAACCAACTATACCATCGACATGTAGTCCAAACTTTTGTTTGGCCTTGTTGAGGATGGACCGTGGTGCATCTGGAAAAATCTCATAGAGTAAGCTGGACTGAGAGTAAGTTCAAGTTGTTGCACTCTCATTATCACGTCCTCCTTTGAAAACACTCCCAAAGTTGTAATGTCCACGGATAAGATTGACACCAAAGACTTTAGGAACCACTCCAACAAGAAGGCCGGTGAGACATGTACCTTAATCAAGCTCTTCTGATGTCACCATTCTCAGATATGATATGAGATATGATCGGCCTTAGTCTGCTCAAAGTTGGCCAGCAATTCGGTGCCGACATCGTATCTCATGGGTAGTTGGAAATGGTTTAGGAATATCATCGCCAAGTCGCTAGAGTAATAATATATTGAGCGGTCGAGCTTGATGTACCATTTCGCAGCACCCCCTATAAGAGTGCGTTGAAACAGGCGCAACTGTACGGAGTTGTATAACAACAATTTTGACGAGCACCACAAGTGGAAAGTTGTCACTTGATCACTTGGATCTTCACCAGGCTTGCCTTAGAATTTTAGAATATCCTAAGGAAACTTAGTCGACATAGGAGGCCAATGCGGATCATGACATATCGGTTCGTTAAGCAACCTTGACAAGTCTAGTAGGTGTAACATTGCCATAAATGGTAGTTTGGGTTGGGTACTATGTACAGGAAAAAGGGGGCATGGAGATTGATTGGCACCAAGTTGCCAGGAAAAGTTCGGTTGCTGACCAGGGTTCTGGTAAACACCGTGGCCTTGACCAGTGTACAAAAACTGTGTTTGCTGTGATATCATCAGTTGATTCCTGTAATTGGATGATGAGGGTTGGGCGGGGATCGCTCCCTGTGTTGTGTTCCAAATATTCTGGAAGGGGTTTCCCCCAACCGATCCGATGGGCATGGGTACTGAGCCTTGCTTGGGGTTCCATTAACCATGGAAGGGGTTTCCCCCGATCGACATCCCTTATGAGGGAATTGATCCCTGCCAAGGATTCCAAAGTCCTTGTGAGGAGAAAACTCCTGTACTTGCTCCTTGTGTAGGAATAGTACTCTGCACAGGATTTTGTTTTCTAAAACCAGGGTTGCCCCCGACTGAGACGACAACTGACAAAAAATTGTTATTACCAAATGCATCGAACAAAGAGAATGACATGGATCCCACCAGTGTGGTGTAAGACGAAGGTCCTAGAATTCCTTCTCCAAACAAGTTGTAGTTCATATTCGACCCGATGGGTTGCTCAAAAGCACCACTGAGCGAAGGGGATGAAAGAGGTATATGACCCCCACTGTAAGGGATAGTGTTATAGAAGGCTGAGGTGCCCCCAATAGACCCTTGCATGGGAACATTGGAGCTCCCTGCCCCCAGACCATGTTTTTTAAGGTTGAGTAGGAAAGGACGAAGTTCGAATCAAAGTCAGGCATCCCATATGAAAATGGAGGGCCCGTCGTACTCTGTGTAAACAGAGCAGTGGTCGTCGCCAATGATGGTATCATACCACTACCTGAGGTAGAGGGGGTCGAGACCACTGTGGTCCGGATCGACGAAGGTGGGTTAGGAGGAATCATGCCCCCCGTGGTGGTAGTCAAAACGAGAGTATGAGGACTCCCGGACAAAGTAGCAACATTTTCTTCCATAACTGCTTGTAAAACTATTTGATGCTCGTAAGGTGTTACCCTCGGAGGGACAACTTGTACCAAGATTGGTTCTGACAAGTCAGTGATCGGAGGGTTAACTGGCCCAAGAGATTTTGATCCAAGGTTAGAAACAGTAGGTTCCTTTGTATTCGAGTAATCTCCTCTCAGAGCTAGCTCAGGCACAGTTTCTTATGGTCCGGTTGCTTCGAATTACCCTTGATGGTCAAGTCTTTGTTGTAACAGTGGTGGTGGTGGCTCCAACGTAACTGACGATAGGCCTTGAAGCTTTCACGATTGACGTAACTATTGATCTTCCACTTTGTGAAAATATTAACGACACAATAAGGATTTAACTAGCGTTTAAAACCAAGCACACACTAGAAAAGTTCCTATAAGATAAACTAAGCAAACCACTATCTAGTTGGAAGAATAGTTACGCTAGCCAACACTAGAGAAACTTATAGGTGCAAGTGGAACTTGAACACGGAATCACCCTTCGGGTATTCTTTGCAAAGTGTGACCCGACGTCCGCCCTAGGTACTGTGGTATACCCCCGCAATCACCTGTGTAAGTCCTTAGAATAAAAGAAACTAAGTTGCTAGCTTGCGAACAATCACCGGGCGGGTACAATCGATAGTTGGGTGGACCACAATGAGTAGGATAACAAGTCTGAAACCTACCGAGGGTATCAAAAGCAAGTGGTCTAGAAGACAAGTAAGGATCTTGAACATATTCGAGGTCCACAAAGCTTCGTAGGAAAATGCAAGCAATAGTATTCCCACAACAGATCCTCAATATGCGTTCCCCACTACGTTTAGTCCAACTTTGGAGGGGTTATATCCACTGCCTTTCTTCACGCGACCTCATGTTTATTCCCTGTGTTAGAAGGGGGTCCTAGTTAACTTTCACGTCACTGGAATTTTACACTCCCTAGCTCTGACTCCAATGTTTGTTTAAAAAGCCTTGAAGAGTTTCATCTCCAACCTAATTCAAGGATCTAGCCCTAAACTAGTTGACTGACCCTACAAACATATAGCTGGGATTTCATTAAAAATCATAACCTAAAGTTAACTAAGCTACCATTGAAGATCATACTCAAAATCAACTAAGATTCTACTGGAAATCATAATTCAAAATCCACTTCTATCCTATCATATTGATGCTAAAAGAAAAATTATAAAATAAGGCAAACCTACAGAGAGTATTTGAAATTACAACTTGATAAATAAACACTATCTAAATTAGTATCTACAGAGTAATTTACAGCTAGAGAGAAAAAGACAAGACAGTATAATTAGACAGTTGCTACAACCTGCAAACAAAATGTTAGGAGTTTAAATATCAACACACAACCATGGATGTCCACACATACTCTGTGACACACACAATTTAGAAAGTGATCTGCAAATAAGAGAAGATGTACATGGAGGTGAATTAGACAAGTGATTTGAAATTAAAAGATACACACAGTAAGCAAGCAATTTGAAATTAAAAGATATACACAATACATAAGCAATTTTGAAATCTAAGAAGTATGAAAGGAAATTATATAAATGCAAATATATACTGGTATAAACAATCACCCAGACCACTGGTGGGCCCCCTAGAAGATCGTGACAACACTTCAACGGGAAAACATAGTCACTGAGTTAACACAACATTGGCATTGATCATAAAAACATAGTATACACCAGAATGGAGATAATGTCTGTGTATATAATGAAATTCATGTCTTCTTCGTGGCATAGATAGTGGTATTTATAGATTATTATAGATCTTGAGAGTTCGACCACTGGAAGGGTCGAATCTCTCTAAAAACAGTAAGTTCATTAAATTTGTTTTAACAAAAGCATCTTCCGTAACAGTCTTGTGCACTCCACTTAGCGGCCGCTGCAACTACCCAATCCTAGATCTGTGAAGCTCCATAGCTAGAGGGTGCAAGTGGGCATAAAAACCATATCTCTGATTCATCCATCAAAGGCCGCCAATGTACTAACCTCTAGCTCATGTGCGCTCTGAGTGCCAGATGGAGTGCCAGATGGAGTGTCGGATTGAGTGTTGGATGGCATGCCGAACGAGGGACCGGATGGAGAATCAGATCGTGATTTCGACCTGTTGCAAACAAACCAGAACATTAGATCTTCATAATCAATTAACGAAGATGAATTAATCGTGAAACCATTGCAAAAATGATGATTATACATACCTTGTGTGATTCCATGGCGAATTGATGTATAAATCTTGATAATACCTTTAAAATGGCTAAATGAGAGCACATAATATAAAATTGTCGTATGCAAAAAGGATTTGGCCATTGAAAAAATAGTCAAAACACCAAACCAACACATATCTCTCCTTAGCCTAGTGAGATTAAAAAATGCTTGAGTGAGGAATTTCCATTCCTCGCCTAAAAAAACCCCGATAAACAAATGGTATATCCTTAGGGACTGTGAGCAGTGAAGGGGGCACATTCCTTGGGTTGTGCAGGTTGTGGGGAAGAGAGTTGGTGGATTGGAATTGTTGTTGGAGTAGAACCTGGGTTTGGGGCTACTGAATGTGGAGAGTGTACATCCAGGAGGGCCAGATCTCCTTGTGGATTCATAGCCTCAACTCAGGGGTGGTATGCTATTGAGAGGAAATGAACAAAAATGAATACTTCTAGGAGGTTCATCCATCATACACAACCAATTGCTTAACTATTAACATATAAGTTCTTTGTTATGTTATTATGTTTATTCCACCATGAAAATGGTTTATATGAATGATGTATGTTTGTTGTGTGCTTACTAGATGCATTCTCGTTTGTAATGTATGTTATTAGATCCATTTAGAACTATAGTACCGGTCAAATGGTTAAATCTGTGTGTGATCTATAATTGGGAAGCTACAATAAATTATTTATAAGAAAATCTTAATTTTAATGAGTATTCCACTCGTAATATTCCTCAGTTTGGACTAGGGTATGTTACAAAATGGATATGTCCCTACTCCTTTTTATTTTGGCCATCATGTACTTCCCAAGCCATTGAAAACATGTTGTGCACTCATAGGGGAGAGGCTATTGTATATATCAATGTATACGCAATAATTTTACAATATGACATTCTTGATAGGAAAACATTAATAAAATATTTTTTGGATCAATATCAATTAGTACCTTAGGAAATCCCACCATATATCCCAAGCATTTTTAACAAATTGGGTTAGAGATTTCATTTCCATGTTGTTTTTAGTTTTGGGTAGACATTCTAATGAATCATTAGAAGACTATATTCTTTCATTTATGTATAGAATTCAATCTAACAGGCTCTACGACTAGGGTTTCCTTGGCCGCAACCCCTCCCGTAGAGTTTCTTCATGGGCGTCTCTCTACTGTTGGTGACCCCTTGGATTGTGGCTTCACCCCCCTAGATGAACGATACATATATTCGCTGGTGCTCAGCCACTCGACGGTTTGGATATGTTCTGGTCAACTGCTTGCTTGTGCTACCCGTGGTTTGGACCCCGAGGATGCTCAGTTTCTCGTTTGGTTTTGCTCTGGTGCGTCGACGTGCACGACCTGTGGATTGTATGCTGTATGGAGCTCCTTTCGCTGGTTCTTGGGGTGGTGTTGTGAGTGGGAAATCCCTCTATGGACTATCACATAGGGTTTTAATATGCATGTAGAAAATACCTAAAGACTCCTACTTTCTACCATCGTCCTGGACCTAGTCCCCATTATTCTTAAGCAAATACATAGTTAAGAAGATCAAGTGAGCATACCTTATTTTGGGCATTTGATGTCGATCCTTCTTTATGCTTGATATCTCTTTGACTGCAGCTCTCCTCCCAAGGATGACCTGCATTCACACAAGACAAACAAAGAACTACACATGCATTTGATATATAGATTAACAAGTTAGAGATTCAATAAACATATGTACAATAAACCATGAAAACCTCATATGGTGGGACGGGAAAAGTATCTCTTTATTATTAAATTCAACAAATCAACTTAAAATGATGAAGCCGACCACTGCTCCATAAACCTGGTCCTGGGCTCCTCTTCAACTATCCTCCAACTTCTTTTCTCTATATTTCTCTTTGCATGAGGATGGATAAAGGGTTGGAACAAAGGGAATGTGCAATCAGGTATAGTTTCTTTACTATGATTCTCCTCCTCCAAATGGGACCCCTAACCCTTCTTTTATAGGCTAAAAGAATCTAGGTATTTGGATGAACCCTCGATCATGCATGGCCAGAAGGTTTAGTTAACTCACCCAAAGTTGTGTATTCCATCGACAACTTTCCTTTTTTCGTGCTTTTGTAGGTACACACGGGTTGTTTTGGGTCAGCGAGCGTGTACACATGTGCAATAATAGAGCAGGACGCATGGGCCTTTATAAAAAGTGTTTTTATTGTTCAACAGTGCTTTGGCAAAGAAGGAATCTGAGATGGCCTGATGCCAGGTAAGCATGTATGGTGCAAATTAGGGTTATAACAAATGCCCCCTAATGTGTGAGGTCAGAAGAGCATCTGATGGCCGAAATACAGTACCAATATTTACTGATGTGCCGAACAAGTGAGCCCAGGGACCAGGAATCAGGAGACGCCATCTGCAAAAAATAACAATTGTCTCACCGAGGCGGGCATACCCATGCTCGGGATAGAATAAACTCATGGCTACCAATCAACTACACTGTAGATCCATGTCGTATAACTATATAAAGTGTAGCTGCGAACAATACACAGCGGAGATACATCTCGAAATAAAAAAGATATACATATAGAGTATCCATCTTCTTAGAAGCTGATAAGGCCCGATGGCTGGAGATGAGGTCTTTAGAGCTCGAGAAACAACTTCAAAATCTTCAAAACTTGGGTAGGAGTGTAATATGAGTGTACGACTTCACTACCCAGAGGTCTTTGACAGCTCGTTGGTCATGGACTTGGAGAATCATGATGATAAGACTGGAGGCTTCATTGATTTCGAACAAAGACTTGATTGGACGTTCAGGATGGTCAGGTATGAGGGCAAGAGACAAACTGTAGAGGGGATGACTCAAGATTGGTAACAACTTCCCTTGGAAAACAACACGACAAATGATGAGACTCAGACAACATGGCATTAACATAAGTTTACGAGGCAGGAGGCAACACAAACTCTCCATATGTTTGGAAGAATAACCAAACGGAGGAGTATACAGCTCTATGTAGCGAGAAAAACTTCCTAAGGTCGTATTAAATCCCAGAGTTTAACGAACAAAAAGACATATGTGCTTTATCCATGGGCGACTTATTGTGCTGCCAATAACGAAAATACTTTTCCCTTCCTCTTTTTGGGGTATATTTGATTTTTTTGTCTTTTTCAATGATTTTTTGGAAAAAGGAATAAAAGAATGTTACGTTACAATGGAGGAACGAGTGTTACAAACATACAAGTTCAAGGCGCAAGGAAAAGAGTGATGTTCAGAACAATGATACTCGGGAAAAATCCTCTGGGGGCCAAAGGTGTTAAGACGCAGAGGCAAAGTGCTACAAGGCTTGCGTATAAGGTATGCTTCAAATGGTTCAGTTGAGAGTAACATGGAGCCAACATTTAGACCAAAGACACAGGTATGCCAACGCGGTTAAAAAAACACGCAATGGTAACGTCCTTCGATGTAAGTTTAATGAGCCCAGAGAAGGTAAGCTCGACGATTTTTCATATTTAGAGAGTTTTAAAAAACGTAAAAGGAGACTCCATTGGGGTACCTTTTTCGAAGGTAGTCTAGTCAGTTCAAAAAAGGGGTAAATTAGCACTAATAAGACGTCTATTCAAAACCATTTTAACGAGTGTGATAAAGACAAGATCACTGGGCCATTTTTTCATTTTTAAGGAGTCTGAAAGAAGCTTAACTATGCACTCCGTCAGGAATTTTCTGCTGGACCATTTTAACGAGTGTGAAAGAATAAGGTCACTCGACGATCTTTTCAATTTTAGGGAGTCTGAAAAGAGATTAACAATGGACTCCGTGGGGGTTCCTTTTTTGTAAATTTAGTCCCTCAGGCCCGGAAAAGGGTTAAAATGATACCTGAGAGTACTCTTCTAGAGAACTGAAGTTCCATAGAGTATACCTTTGTTCGCACAGTTGACTGTTCGGACCGAAAAAGGGGTAAACTATTTCCGAACAGACGTGACTTCAAATTTCAGTTTAATGAGCGTGAAAGGCCACAAGATCGCTTGGCAATCTTTTCATGTTTAGAGGGTCTAAAAAGGGCTTAAAAGAAGACTTGTGTAGGGAACATTCTTCTGGACCAATTTAACGAGTGTGAAGAAACAAGGTCACTCGACAATCTTTTCATCTTTAGGGAGTCTGAAAAGGGCTTAAAGAAGACTCCATGGGGGCTAAAACTCATCTATGAAACTAGTTTAGGTAGAGCCCATTGCTAGGCTCAGAGCACGAGTCTCTTCGATAGTCAACTTGGGAAGTCTCCCAAAAGGGAAGAAAACATAGACCACGGTGTAAGTCCTCCCGCGATATAGAAACCGTAGTCATGGCTTCAAGGATAGCCTTATCTGAAGGCAATTAAAAATATGAGAAATCATGCAAACGAGGGTCAACAGTCCCAATGGGTGAAGCAAGCTTACCATACTCCATATGATGATGAAGGTTCTGGCCAAGACTGGCAGAGTCTATCAGCGAAGAATCACGATCACGAGGGCTCGAGGATCTACTAACAACAAGATCAGACTCATAAATATACTCAATCCCACTTGGACCAAGAGGGGGAAGCAAGGGCTCCCATGCCCCCATTGGATACACCAATGGATCAATTGATGATTCCAAGTCTCGAGAAGGCAAACATGATTTCATAGGTTCCTTCTTAGAAGCAATTGAACATCGAGGATAAGATGCCACATAATTAACCTGTGGCGGGGTAGAGTCTACACAAACTCTAGGAACATATAAAGGGGTAGTCTGAAATAATGTCAAATTAGGATGGTGATTATTAGATGCCAGCTGGTCGATAGTGACAATGTTTCCATTGTGAGGGAAATGCATCACTCGAAAGAGCGTGGACACCACAACATTCATAACATATACATAATCATGCCCAAGAAGCATATTGAAATCTAACGGGCCTTGCACCACTATAACATCGACACAGACAATCTTCCCACCTAACAAGATAGGAAACTGAGGAAGAACCGCCAAATATTCACCATGACATCTGTCAAAAGCCAATAGTTCATGCGAAGAAGACACAATCTCTAGAGATCCCAAGACTTTCCAAACCGAGGAGGATAAAATATTTGCAGAGGCTCCTTCATCCACAATACATCGATAAATGTTTGTTGAATTAACTTCAACCCTTATTTGAAAAGGTGCAGCAGAAGGAAGACGAGGCTCAACAAGGTCATTCCAATCAAAGGAAACCATCCTAGGGCTTGGAGGGGGTGTGCTCGGAACGAGCGAAATTCCCCCTTGTTCTAAAAGTATTGAACCGAAAATGCTAAAAACATAGTCGGTAGACATGTCACTCCCCAAAAGAAGAGTGGGATCATCCGATGACTACATCGGCATGACCACTTTCGCAACCAATCACTGAATAGGCTGTGGGACTACATGGTCCAAAGGAACCTCACCCCTCAAAATAGGAGTGGGATTAATCAATGACTGCATCGACATGACCACTTTCGCAACCAATGGATGAATAGGCTGCGAGACTACATGGTCTAAAGGCACCTCACCCCCCAAAAGAGGAGTGGGATCAGACAATGAATGCATCGACATGACCACTTTCTCAACCAATGGCTGAATAGACTGTGAGCAAACCCGAGAAGACTCAGAATCGAAAGAGCTTGTAGACAGGGACCACAATTTTTGTACCTCTGGATTGCCAGGGCACATATGAGTAAGGTGATCTCCCTTGCAAATGTTACAAGGGAACTTAGGCTTACGTCCTATCCGTCTTGGTTTCTCAACATAATCAATGCCCCCAACATGACTGGCAGTGGCTGGTTGCACATCTCCAACCTGACTTGTAGAGGTTGGTGATGGGTCGATAACATGACTCGCAGAGGCTACAGACCTATTGCCAGTATGACTAGTAGTGATTGGACTTTTCCCTCCAGCATACCTTGCAGAGGGTGAGTGTGTGCCCCCAACATAACTTGCAGAGGTTGGGTGCTAGTCTTCAACGTGACTTGCATAGGTTGTCGACCTATCTCCAACATGACTCACAGAGGTTGGCGATTTCTTCTTCCTATTCTTCCTCTTTCTATTTCGTTTAGACTTTCGGTTACTAGTAACTGTACTTTCACTAGAGGCAGGAGAAGGAGGAGGAGAAGACTTTGTTGATGAAGAAACATCAATAGGGTGCCCATGACATAAAGTTCTTAACTGAGAAGCATCAAGAGCATTTGGGACATTTGGAATGGTACCCAACCAAACCAGTAGTCCCACATTCAACCCAGGAATGTACAAAGTGGCCATCAAAGGGACACCAACGTTTCCGAAGAAAGGAAAAGCATAAGAATCCCCTTGCGAAGGGGTTCCTTGGTTGGTATCATCGGGCACTTTAGCCATGAATATCTTATGCACAGGTTCTCCCTTTGCGGGATCGTTCAAGTTCGTAAAAGTCTCACACACTGACTTTGAAGAACCAGTGGTATCAAAACAACACCTATAAAGAGGCAGCTCCATGTTTCTAAGTGGAAGACCAAAAAGTCCTCACAAATAGTGGAGTGGGTGGTCTACCACCCTAGGTTAGAGACCCAAAGAGATGGCTGACTAACTCACTATGGAAAACTAGGGAGCACAGAGCATACACACTAAAAGTTCCTAAAGGCAAATCAAGCAAACGACTAACTAGTTGGAAGAACAGTTACAACAAGCAACACTAGAGCAACTTACCGGTGCAAGTGCAACTCGAACAAGGAAGCACCCTCTGGGTATACCCTCGCAGTCACATGTGTACGTCTCTAAAAAAGATAGGAAACTAGGTTGTCAGCGCGCGAACAGTCACCGGGCGGGTACAGTCGAAAGTTGGTTAGACCACAATGAGCAGGGTATCGAGCCCAAAACCTGTCAAGGGTATCAAAGGCAAGTGGTCCGGAAGACAAATGAGGACCTCGAATGGATTCGAGAACCATGAAGCTCCGTGCTCCGTGGCAAATGCAATCGACGGAATCCCAAGACAAGCCCTTTATATGTGTTCTCCACTACAATTGGTCCAACTTTGGAGGGGTTATCTCCACTACCTTTCCACATGCGACCTCGTGTTTAGCCCCTGTGTTAGAGGGGGTCCCTAGATAACTTTCACGATAGTGGACTTTGACACTCCCTATCATAGACTCTTATGTATGTTTTGCAGCCTTGAAGAGTTTCCTCTCCAACCTAAATCAAGGCTCTAGCCTAGACTAGTTGATGAACCATATAAAACATAAAGTCTAGTTGATTTTAATTAGTGTTCTTTTTACTGGCTTGATTTACTCAAAAGGGTACGATAGTGCAACTAATGGTGTTAATACTCTTGCGAAAAAATGATGAAACTGATATGAACATTGACAAAGAATGATTAAATTTCTTTTTCTTTTTTTTGAAATGCTTTTAAGATGAGAAGAAAACACAACACTATGCTAATTTCTTTTCTTTTTCAAATAACAATGCAAAGAAAATGCCAAGAAAGAAAGAGATCTAACAAACTAAGTTTTTTTTTTATATTTTCTTCCAATCAAAGCAGAAATAACAAAAGATTCTAAAAGAAACTAATGAATGCACGATTCATGGCCCCCCTCGACCATGAGGGGGATTTTTTTTTCCAAAATGCACCTCATTTTTCTTAAAATTTCAAGCTAAAAATAAGTTAAAAAAGCTAGGAAACACAAAAAATGTTCTAAATGAAAAAGAAAGCTATAATAGAGTCCAAACCTAGGCTAAGCTGCTATGACAGAGACCAAGAACCTTGAGAGATATAACTCTTGACAATGAAAAGGATGACTGCCTCTCCTTAAACACAAATTTTCTCAGTAGGTACGCTGCTGACAGTTCAACAGCCAGCGTGTGCACGCGAGCTGTGTAAGGTCAGAGCGCGTGTACATACATGTAGACCATATGCAGGCTGCGCGTACCTCTACAAATCTTCAAAAATGAAAAGACAAACAATCAAGCACTAGCAGAGACTACTGGTATTGAGAACCAGAATGTCTTGAAGACTCATAAACTTACTTTGACAGAAAAATAAAACAATTGAAGGAAAATTTCATAGAACAAAACCAATCCGAGGTGAGACCTAAGCTATAGACTGCAAACAAAAAAGACTAGAAAGAGTTCTAGAAAACCCCTGAGAAGGACTAATTCTGACAGGGAAGAGGATGACTGCCTCTTTAAAAGAAATTTTCTAGAATCATACACGCTACTGTCGCCTCTTTAGCTAGCGTGTACACGTGGGCTGTGAGAATTCAGGGCGCGGGTACACGCGTGCAGACCTTATACAGGCCGCGTGTACCTTTGTTGGTCTCGAAAAAAAAATACAGTCAAGCAAAGAAACAGAGATAACTGGTATGGAGGACTAGAATCTCTGTTAGCTCAGACTTTTGCAGAAACTTTAAAAACAGGAAAAATGAAACCAGTTCTTAAAAATACCCGAAAATATTCCCAGGAACCCTAGAGATGTCCCCAGTATGTGTTGGCAATTTCAGCTATCAGAAAGAAAATCAGCGTATACTTGTCATTGATGGCAAGAATGTGTGGTCGCAGTGATGAAAATAGCATTGAATAACATCGCAGTAATAATCGAGAGGAGAAGAGACAGTGATCGTTGGATCCC
>ML830603.1:7463-28790 GCA_009831015.1 Picea engelmannii | reverse complement strand
TGCTCAATTGTAAATGATGTACAGAACTGCAAAAGACTGCCTATCATTTCGAAGAAGAAGAGGTTTTCTCCCTTTATGGGTTTCCTCGTGAAAATCTGTCTCTGTGTGTATGTTATGTGTGACTGATGATCTTTACTCTTACTTTCCATATGTTGTATGCTGGTAGATGACACATGAAGAAATCTTAATAATTATTTAAAAGATATAAAATTGTTTAAGCTTATAAACAACTGATTCACCCCCCCCTCTCAGTTGTTTTAGTATTTCCAACAGTATGGTCACCAATTATGTTGTGAGAGCGAAATCCCTCTACGGACTAGCACATAGGGTTTTAATATGCATGCAGAAAAGACCTAAAGACTCCTACTTTCTATCGTCGTCCCAAACCTAGTCCCCATTATTCTTAAGCAAATACATAGTTAAGAAGATCAAGTGAGCATACCTTATTTTGGGCATTTGATGTCGATCCTTCTTTATGCTTGATCTCTCTTTGACTGCAGCTCTCCTCCCTAGGCTGACCTTCATTCACACAAGACAAACAAAGAACTACACATGCATTTGATATATAGATTAACGGGTTAGAGATTCAATCAACATATGTGCAATAAACCATGAAAACCTTATATGGTGGGACGGGAAAAATATCTCTTTATTATTAACTTCAACAAATCAACTTACAATGATGAAGTCGACCACTGCTCCATGAACCTGGTCCTGGGCTCCTCTTCAACTGTCCTCCAACTTCTTTTCTCTATATTTCTCTTTGCATGAGGATGGCTAAAGGGTTGGGACAAAGGGAATGTGCAATCGGGTATAGTTTCTTTTCTATGATTCTCCTCCTCCAAATGAGACCCCTAACCCTTCTTTTATAGGCTAGAAGAAGCTAGGTATTTGGATGAACCCTCGACCATGCATGGCCAGAAGGTTTAGTTAACTCACCCAAAGCTGTGTATTCCTTCGACAACTTTCCTTTTTTCCTGCTTTTGTAGGTACACATGGGCTGTTTTGGGTCAGCGAGCGTGTACACGCGTGTAGTAATAGAGTAGGGCGCATGGGCCTTTATAAAAAGTGTTTTTAAGAAGATTTTTTCAGCAGTGCTTTGGCAAAGAAGGAATATGATATGGCCTGATGCTAGGTAAGCATGTATGGTGCAAATTAGGGTTATAACAGGCGGTTAGGGTTTCTTCCTTAGCCAACTCCTTTCTGCTTTGGTTTTGACTGATGGTAGCTGTGTTTTGTTCGGCTTCGCCTCTCTGTCTTTTTCTTGATTTGATTTGGGGTTTCCCTGGAGGCTCTCTCTTGGAGGTTTGTTGGCCAGGTGCTGGGTCTTTGGACCTGGGATATGATGCTTTTTGTATTGGTTGTTGGGTTTTTTGCTTCTTTATGGAGGTTGGGTCAGAGCTTTGAGGTCCACTATTGGGCATACAGTGCTTCCGCACTTTGAGGTCCATCTTCGGGCGTGCGGCATCTGAACTATTTTCCTGTAGATGCAGGGTTTTCCTAGTCTATTTTGACATGTTTGTAACTATGTTTAGTGGTTTATTAGCTAGATCCGGGCCCTCTCATGCCTCTTTTATTTCTGGGTTTTTCCCATGTCTTGGGTTGTGCTTCGGGCACTTGTTAAATGTAATTTTCTCTACGTAGTTCTCTTTTTAGTTACTATATACTTGACTATTTCCTTATAGTCATTATATACCTGCAAATGTAATTTTGTACCTCCTTAATGAAATTAAGAATTTTTTCTGTGGAAAAAAAAAAAAAATTCAATCTAACATTTCATATTGTGTTATGCTTAAGTACTCCACCTCAATTGAAAATGTTATTCACCAATAGTTATATGAATTCTCAAACAAACAATCTCTTAGATAGTATTCATACATGGTCTATTCGATGCTATTCTAGATCAAGAAAAGAATTCTCAAAATATTAAACTCTAGAAGATAGATTCTATAGGAAATCCTAATACAATCATTGAATGGACCCCATTTATTAAATCTAATGTTACTATGAAGGGACATAAAGATTTCATTGATTAGTTTGTGGGAAAAGCGTTTTTCATTATTATGGAATTTCAATCTCCAAATTTATCTAAGGAATGCAAAGACTTACTACAATTTGCCTTGAAAATTAAAATGGGAATAGTACATGAATGGGGATTATGCTATTGTTAGGATTTATGGTTTAGAGATCAACCCTACATATTTCCTAAGGTGCTTACTCTTATATGTTGTGCCCTTGAATTTGTTAGACAAATAGCTAATGCAAAGGAATAACATTTCCAAAAAAGGGCTACATTCATATTTCTTTTGCTTTGGTCATTATGTTCTTACCAAGCCATTGAGAACATGTTGTGGACTCACATGGGAGAGGATTTGTAAGATATTGATGTATAAGCAATTTTTTTTACAATATTACATTCTTGACAATAAAGCATTAGTAAAACCATTTCTAGATCAACAACAGTTAGTACTTCAACAAGGCCCACCATATAAGCCAATCATTTTCAATAATTTGGGCTAGAGATTTCATTTCTTTGTTTTCTTTAGTTTTGGGTAGAGAAGATAATGAATCAACAGAAGCCCATATATTTCTTTGTAATAAATGTTGTTAGATCCATTTGGAACTATGGTACTAGTCAAATGGTTAAATCTATGTGTGATCTATAATTGGGAAGCTACAAGAAATTATTTAGAAGAAAATCTTAATTTTAATGAGTATTTCACTTGCAATATTCCTCGGTATGGACTAGGGTATGTTACAAAATGGATATATCCCTATTCCTTTTTATTTTGGCCATCATGTACTTCCCAAGCCATTAACAACATGTTGTGCATTCATAGGGGAGAGGCTCTGTTATATATCAATGTATAGGCAATAAATTTTACAATATGCCATTCTTGATAGGAAAACATTAATAAAATATTTTTTGGATCAATATCAATTAGTACATTAGGAAAGCCCACCATATAAGCCAAGCATTTTCAACAAATTGGGCTAGAGATTTCATTTCCATGTTGTCTTTAGTTTTGGGTAGAGATTATAATGAATCATTAGAAGACCATATGCTTTCATTTATGTATAGAATTCAATCTAATAGTTCATATTGTGTTATGTTTAAGTACTCCACCTCAATTGAAAATGTTATTCACCAATAGTTATATGAATTCTCAAACAAACAATCTCTTAGATACTATTCATACTTGGTCTATTCAATGTTATTCTAGATCAATAAAATAATTTTCAAAATATTAAACTCTAGAAGATAGATTCTACAAGAAACCCTAATACAATCGTTGAATGGACCCCATTTATCAAATATAATGTTACTATGAAGGGTCATAAAGATTTCATTGATTAGTTTGTGGGAAATTGTTTTTTTCATTATTATGGCATTTCAATCTCCAAATTTATCTAAGGAATGCAAAGACCTACTACAATTTAGTTTGAAAATTAAAATGGGAATAGTACACGATTGGGAATTACACTATTGTTAGGATTTATGGTTTTGAGATCAACCCTACATATTGCCTAAGGTGCTTACTCTTATATGTTATGCCCTTGAATTTGTTAGACAAATGGCTAATGCAAAGGAATAACATTTCCAAAAAAGGGCTACAGTCATATTCCTTTTTCTTTTGGTCATTATGCACATCCCAAGCCATTGAGAACATGTTGTGGACTCACAGGGAAGAGGCTTTGTTAGATATCGATGTATAAGCAATTTTTTTTACAATATGACATTCTTGACAATAAAGCATTAGTAAAATCATTTATGGATCAATGTCAGTTAGTACCTCAACAAGGCCCACCATATAAGCCAATCATTTTCAATAATTTGGGCTAGAGATTTCATTTCTTTGCTTTCTTTAGTTTTGGGTAGAGATGATAATGAATCAACAAAATCCCATATGCTTTAAATCAAGTTTGTAATTCAATATAACATGTCAAATAACATTATTCTTAAGTACTCCACCACAATTGAAAATTTTATTTACCAACAGTTGTGTGACTTCTCAAACAAGTAATATTTTAGACACTATTCATACTTGGTCTATTTGATGTTATTCTAGACCAAGCTGATAATTTTTAAAATATTTAACTACGAAAGATAGATTATATGGGAAACCCTAATACAATCATTGAATGGAACCCATTTTTTAAATCCAATGTTATTATGAAGGGATATAATGACTCCATTGATCAGTTCACAGGAAAATAATTTTTCATTATTATGGCATGTCAATATCCAAAATTACTTAAGGAACATACATACTTACTAGAATTTGGTTTCAAAATTAAGACATGAATAAGACATGATTGAGTATTACAATGTAATATGAATATATGGTATAGAGCTAAAACCCTACACAATTCCTAAGGTGTTTACTCCTATATTTTTTTCTCTTAAATTTGTTAGAAAAATGGCTAATGTAGAGGAATAATATTTCCATGAAAGTGGTAAAAAGGGATACCTCCCCATTCCTTTTTATCTTGGCCATTATGTACTCCCCAAGACATTAAGGACATGTTGCGCACTCATACGAGAGAGACTCTATTAGATATCTATGTATTGGAAAACAATTAATAATTTGGCATTCTTGACATAAAACCATTAGTAAAATTATTTTTGGATTATTATCAAATAGTACCTTAGAAAGGCCCACCATATAAGCCAAGAATTTTCAATAAATTGGCGTAGAGATTTCATTTCCATGTTGTCTTTAGTTTTGGGTAGAGATGTTAATGAAATAGTGAAAGCCCATATGATTTCAATTATGTCCAGAATTCATTTTGACATTTCACATTGCATTATGATTAAGTACTCCACCTTGGTTGAAAATTATATTAACCAAAAACTATGTAATTTCTCAAACAAATAACATTTTAAATATTATACATACTTGTTCTATTTGATGTTATTCTAGACGGACTCGATAACTTTCAAAATATTTGACTCCAAAAGATAAATTCTACATGAAACCCTAATATAATCATTGAATGGATCCAATTTGTTAAATCCAATGTTACTATGAAGGGATATATGAACTTCATTGATCAGTTTCTGGGAAAATCATTTTTAATTTTTATGGCATGTTAATCTCCAAAGGTACCTAAGGAATGCAAAGAATTATTGCAATTTGGTTCAAAAATTAAGATGGGAATAGTACATGATTGAACATTTTCACTATAATCAAGATTTATGGTTTAGAGGTCAACCTTGCAAATTGCCTAAGTTGCTTACTCCTATATTTTTTTTCTCTTGAATTTGTTAGATAGATGGATCATGTAGAGGAATAACATTTCTATTGAAGAGAAAGAAAAGGGATACCTCCCTATTATTTTTCTTTTAGCCATGATGTACTTCCCAAGATATTCAGAACATGTTGTGCGCTCATAGGGGAGAGGTGGAAATAACCCTCATATGAAGGAGGTGGAAAGGACATGATATGTTAAAGAACTTCCCTTCCTTAATAAAAACCCTAGGGAAATCTCTAGTGGGAAAGATAAATTGAAATATGAAAAGGTTATAGATATTTAGAAGTGGGAGTAGGGTTTATAGATAGTATCAATTAGTACCTTATGAAGGCCCACCATATAAGCCAAGAATTTTCAACAAATTGGGCTAGATATTTCATTTCCATGTTGTCTTTAGTTTTGGGTAAAGATGATAATGAATCAGTAAGCCCATATGCTTTCAATTATGTCCATAATTAAATTTAATAGTTCATATTGCATTATGTTTAAGTACTCCACCTCAATTGAAAATGCTATTAAACAATAGTTATATGACTTATGAAACAAACAATATCTCAAATACTATTTATACTTGGTCTATTCGATGTTATTCTAGAACAAAATAATCATTTTCAAAATATTTAAATCTAGAAGATAAATTATATAGGAAACCCTAATACAATCATTGAATGGACCCCATTTACTAAATCTAATGTTACTATGAAGGGGCACAAGGACTTCATTGATCAATTTGTGGGAAAATAATTTTTCATTATTATGGCATGTCAATCTCCAAAGTTATATAAGGAATGAAAAAACTCACTGCAATTTGGTTTGAAAATTAAGATAGGAATATTACATGATTAAGTATTACACTATTATTAGGATTTATGGTCTAGAGATCAACCCTACATATTGCCTAAGGTGCTTACTCCTTACTCCTATATGTTATGCTCTTGATTGTTTTAGACATATGGCTAATGTAGTGGAATAACATTTCCAAAAAGGGGCTACATTCCTATTCCTTTTGCTTTTGGCCATTATGTACTTCCCAAGCCATTGAGAACACATTGTGGACTAGTAGGGGAGAGGTTTTGTCAGATATCAATGTATATGCAATAGATTTTACAATATGGAAATCTCGACAAGAAAGCATTAGTAAAATAATGTTTGGATCAGTATCAATTAGTACCTCAAGAATGCCCACCATATATGCCAAGCATTTTCAACAATTTGGGCTAGAGATTTCATTTCCATATTGTCTTTAGTTTTGGGTAGAGATTATAATGAATCAACAAAATCCCATATGCTTTCAATTATGTATGTAATTCAGTCTAACATGTCACATATCATTATGTTTAAGTACTCCACCACAATTGAAAATGTTATTCATCAGTAGTGGTGTGACTTCTCAAAAAAGAAATATTTTAGATACTATTCATACTTGGTATATTTGATGCTATCCTAGACCAAGCCGATAATCAAAATATTTAACTTTGGAAGATAGATTTGATAGGAAATCATAATACAATAACTGAATGGACCTCATTTTTAAAATCCAATGTTACTATGAAGGGATACAAGGAATCCATTGATCAATTCATGGGAAAATCATTTTCATTTTTATGCCATGTCAATCTCCAAAGTTACTTAAAGAATACAGAGACTTACTAGATTTTGGTTTGAAAATTAAGATAAGAATAGTATGTGATTGAGCATTACAGTTTAATAATAATTTATGGTACAAAGATAAAACCCCACACATTGCCTAAGGTGTTTGCTACGATATTTTTTTCTATTGAATTTATTAGACAAATGAATAATGTAGAGGAATAACATTTCCATGGAAGGGGGAAAAATGACTACCTCCCTATTCCTTTTTATTTTGGCCATTAGGTACTTCCCAAGCCATTGAGGACATGTTGTGCACTCATACAAGAGAGAATCTATTAGATATCCATGTATTGGAATTTTTTTTTATAATTTGACATTCTTGACAAACAACCATTAGTAAAACCATTTTTGGATTAGTATCAATCAATACCTTAAGAAGGCCCACCATATAAGCCAAGAATTTTCAACAAATTAGGATAGAGATTTCATTTCCATGTCATCTTTAATTTTGGGTAGAGATGAAAATGAATCAACATAAGTGTGTATGCTTTCAATTATGTCTAGAATTCAATCTAATAGGTCATATTACATTATGTGTAAGTACTCCACCTCAATTCAAAATATTATTCACCAACAACTATCTGACTTCTCAAACAAACAATATTTCAAATATTATTCATACTTGGCATATTTGATGTTATTCTAGACCAAGCCAATAATTTTCAAAATATTTAACTCCAAAAGATAGGTTCCATAGGAAACCTTAGTATAATCAACGAATGGAACCCATTTATTAAATTCAATGTAACTATTAAGGGATATAAGGACTTCATTGATGAGTTCATGGGAAAATCATTTTTCATTATTATGGCATGTCAATCTCCAAAATTACCTAAGGAATGTAGAGTCTTATACAATTTGGTTTAAAAATTAAGACTTGAATTGTAGATGATTAAACATTACATCGTAATTAAGATTTATGGTTTAAAGCTCAACCCTACAAACTGCCTAAGGTGCTTACTCCTATATTTTTTTCTCTTGAATTTGTTAGACAAATGGATAATGTAGAGGAATAACAATTTTGTGGATGAGGATAAAAGGGATACCTCCCTATTCCTTTTTCTTTGGACCATTATGTACTTCTCAAGCCATTGAGAACATGTTGTGCACTCATATATGAGAGGCTATGTTAGATATCAATGTACATGTGATAAATTTTACAAATGACATTCTAGTTTTAGGTAAAAAATGGGCCTAAAACTTAAAAAAATGTACTATCAATATCAACTTTAAAAGAACCAATAGGATTCAAGATGATGATGTCAACCATAAGGGTAAATAGTTTTGGAGGGAAAGAAAAAAAAAAAAAAACTATTTATTTTTTCTTGTATTTCAAGTGCAAGCTGTGGAATTAAATTATGCATCTAACAAGTACTCACTCTACGTACTTTTGATAGACCTAACATGAGATATATTGGAAATACATGAAAATAATGTGTTTCATGAAAATAAACATGTTTTTTTCATGTGTTTCCAATATATCTCACTGTGGGTCTATCAAAAGTATACGTAGTGGGTACTCGATGGATACAAAAATTAATTCCACATATAATGAGTGTCTACACTTGAAATTTGAGTAAACCTATAAGGATATAAGTTGAAAATATGAGAAAACGAAGTAATTTTCTTTCTTTCCCTTGAAACTTCATATCTCTTATTTTATTATTTTAACTATTATTTTCCTTAGGGGGGACATTTTAGACCTCAAATTTCCCCTAATGTAATAGACAAACATCAGTAAAATCATGTTTTGATCAATATCAATTAGTACCTCAGGAAGGCCCACCATATAAGCCAAGCATTTTCAAAAAAAGGGCTAGATATTTCATTTCCATGTTGTCTTTTGTTCTGGGTAGAGATGATAATGAATTAGAAGAAGGCCACATGCTTTCAATTACGTCTAGAATTCAATCTAATAGGTCACATTGCATTATTTTTAAGTACTCCATATCAATTAAAATTTTTATTCACAAATAACTATGTGACTTCTTAAACAAACAATATTTCATATATTATTCATACATGGTCTGTAGGATGTTATTGTAGGCAAAGATGATAATTTTCAAATATTTAACTTTAGAAGATAGATTCTAGAAGAAACCTTAATACAATCATTGAATAGACCTCATTTGTTAAATCCAATGTTACTAAGGACTTCATTGATTAGTTCATGGAAAAATAATTTCTCATTATTATGGCATGTCAATCTCCAAAGTTACCTAAGGAACACATAGACTTATCGTAAGTTGGTTTGAAAATTAATACGGGAACACTGTGTGATTGAACATTACACTCTAATAATAATTTATGGTTTAAATCTCAAAACCTACAAACTTCCTAAGATGCTTACTCCTATATGTTTGTTTTTCTCTTGAATTTGTTAGACAAATGGCTAATCCAATGGAATAACATTTCCATGGAAGAGAAAAAAAGGACTACCTCCCTAATCCTTTTTCTTTTGGCCTTTATGTACTTCCCAAGAAATTGAGAACATGTTGTGCATTCCTAGGGAGAGACTCTGTTAGATATCAATGCACATAAAACAAATTTAGCAGTATGAGATTCTTGACAAGTAAACATTAATAAAGTCATTTTTGGTCATCATTAGTACCCTAGGAAGGTCCACCATATAAGCCAAGCATTTTGAACAAATTGGGTTAGAGATTTCATTTCCATCTTGTCTTTAATTTTGGGTATAGATGATAATGAATCAATGAAATCCCATATGCTTTCGTGTATGTCCAAAATTCAATCTAACAAGTCACTTTGCATTTTGTTTAAGTGCTCATCTTAATTGAAAATTCTATTCATCAACAATTATGTGACTTCTTAAACAAAAAATATTTCATAGGTTATTCATACGTGATCTATTTGATGTTATTCTACAAAGCCAATAACTTGTGAAATATTTAACTCCAGAAGATTGATTATATAGGAAACCCTAATACAATAATTGAATGGATCTCATTTGTTAAATCCAATGTTTTTTTTTTTGTAAGTAAAAAAGGTGGAGCCTATTATATTACCATAAACAAAATACATAAGCTGTTGGTGATGCTAGCTGTCCCGCCTGAGTAGGAAACCGGGACAGCTGGGCATCCCTGTCCATTTGTCACCCAGTTTGCAGAATTAACAAAATTGACAAAATTGACGGTGCTACGTCCTGCCCGAAGGAAACCAGGACTAACAGTCGCGAGCATGAAACTGGTTGTCCTGACTAGTTCTAAGAAATACTGGTAGCTAGCTATCTCAAGGCCTAAATTATAGCAACAAAAACAAAGTCTAGTTCTGAACATTATGTAACCTTTGAACCAACATGCTTGTCCTCGTCCTCGGATTGCCTCCATCTTGTTGGGAACGAATAGGCTCACGCGCAAGTTGGACATTGTTTCTTTGGCGGAGTTCTGGAATGTGCCACAAAGAACATGTCAAGTCTCTGATCCATTCGCGCAAGGCGGAAGATCTGGTCTTCCAGCATATTCCTCATCTCAAAGACGAGATTGAGGTATCCCTAGTCGACTGAAGGTGGCTACTCCGGGTGGTGGTTGTCCATTAACTCCTCGCAGGTGGTCGCTTCTGCTTCCTGCTTCTTGTGTCGTTTTCGTGCGTGTGCTTGCCCCTCCGCTTCCTTGGTAGGTTTGGGAGGAACCTCCTCTTCCACGTAGTAGGGGGAGTAAGGCATCTCTGAGTTGGTTGCATGAGGGCTGAGCATACTGCTTGCAGGCGGTGGTTTGCTATCCAGACCAAAGTTCGAGCTCAGATTCCATTTTTTCGGCACCATAAACAGGGTGTGCTCAAGAGGGATTTCCAGGCCTCCTTCCAGGATGACTTCCTCCACGTACACCATTGGAGGCGTGCGTGGTCTGTTCCTTCTTCTCTTAGCTTCCATTTCCATGGATTTCTCAAAGTTCTCCTTTCTCTTGCGTCGTGACTCCGCCGTGTACCAGGCAGCTCCCCTTCGCGGTTTCCCTCTCGCTCGGGGCATGGTGGGGGTCCGGTGAATTGCCTGGGTGCTTTCTCGAGCGGTCGTTCTGCTCCTGAGTGTTGGCGAGGTCGCCGGGTGCTGCCACTATTCCAGGGAAACAGGAGAGAGGCTGCTACAGTTTTGCTTAGCCAGTGGAGCGGAGGCCTCAGGGAGCGACTGGCTCTTTGTTCTTACGGCTTGGACAATGAGCGCGAGTGCTAAAACAATCACCATAGCAAAAACAATCACCATAGCCATTAAAGTCTGCTGGATAGTGCATTGATGGCGGGTACCCTTCCCTTGCACGAGGGGCCTCGTCGTTTGAATGCGCCTGCTCATGCTCATGCTGAGTTATGGTCTGAGGTGATGTGAGCCGGTGGATGCATTAATGCTACGTCCCGGCTCGCTCCCGCGTGGCACCATTGCGTCCCATGTCACCCCATCCGGGGGAAAAGTTGAAGGACATGGGGGTGGGATTTGATCCACTTATGTGTGCACGGGTCACGATACCATTTATTATAGTATCTCTGGGTGATTTGTTAAATCCAATGTTAATATGAAGGGATATAACAAATTCTTTGAACAATTAATGGGAAAATCATTTTTCATTTTTATGGCATGTCAATTTCCAAAGTTACCTAAGAACTACAAATACTTACTACATTTTGGTTAAAAAATTAATATAACACATCTATTTACGTGTCATCAACAAATCATAAGGATTAGAAATTACTGGCACTTCCAAGTAAAACCCTTGAAAGGCTAACAATTACAGGGTAGTAAAAAATAAAGAAGGTTTTGTCAAATTCATATATAAATTGTGATGGTTCTTCAAGTGAACTCCTTGAAAGGATGGCAATGACAGAGTAGTGAAAAATGAAGAAAGTTTTGTCAAATTCATATACCCAAAATATCATGGAACTGATACAAATGGTATAAAAGAAGAACCTGTATCAAAATTTTGTGTGCACACTATTGCCAATTTTTTGCAAACATCCTTGTGTGTCTCAAAAGAATCTCCCATATGGTATTGATGCTACCTTCTCCTTATCATAATTTCTAGGGACACCCATTGTTTAAATGGATTTCTTCCCATGAGGAAGAGTTATCTCAAAATTTTAGAGTGTGATTGATAAACATAAAATATGAATATCAACTAATGGTGCATTGGGGAAATTCTCTACCATTATCATTGGTGAGGGTTGTTTGTGACCTTAGTTTGGATGTTGTGAGGAGGTTTAAAGGGTGGTTGAAAATCATACTGTAAATGGAATGGGTTGTGGGAAAGCAAATGAAGTAGTCGAATGAAGGAAGGAAGGGACCTCACTTTACTCCTATTATCCCTAGAATGAATATAGAGATTCCACCTTTACTAAGTGTCATGAAGTCAAGTGGGTCCTACCAGCCTTGGGAGTTTACCTCAGGAAAATTCCAAGAGCCTTGCCCACTAAAGCAATAGTTCTTCCCAATGTGAAATCCACCTACCTACCTTTCATGTATATAGAGATTGATATATTTGTAGTTGTGGTTAATAGGTTAAAACCTTAGGAGTTTATCAAACATTCACTCATTGAACCTTAAGGCTTTCAATGATAATGTCCTGGAGTCACCAGTTGACATGGAGGTGGCTATTGATAGTAGTTGGTTAAACATAAAACTTCTCAAAAAATTGGGTGGAGAATTTACACTCTAGAATGATAAACTGGGTGGAGAATCTAAACTATGATCTACTATAATTTTAATTTCCAATTAAAAAAACAATATTTAAATCAAGAAAATTATGTGTAGATTAAAACTTTTGGTTGAAAAATAATTAACTCTGATCCAAATTTTTTATAAAATCAATCAATAAATTAAAAAGTTAGATACAGAAATTTAAAAAATTTAGATTAAGAATTTTTTATTAATTTTTTTTCAAATAAAAAAACATTTTACAATCCTTCTCCTACTTTATTCCAAAATATGTTATCAATCTTCACATGTATAATATTGCAAAGGTTTTTTTTTAAAGCTAATGCTACAACTACTCTTAAAATTATTGAAAATTAGTATAATTGTAATTTAAACTCAATTTTAAGATTATTATAATTGAAGTCACATATCTACTTGTTATAGTACATAGTATTAAAATATAAATTTCCAGTATCCACCTTAGCATTGTCTAAACCACTTGAATATGAGTATTTTATTATTATCAATTGTGTTTTCCTATTGACATATAAATATAAGTATTTTAAAATGATTACTTTAATATAAATATTTTAAAATAATTATTTTAATATAAATATTTTAAAATGATTAATAATAATAATAATAATCTATTTTTAAGGTCACAGCCAAGCTAGCACACCAAATTGGTGTATGAGACCCCCTTGTTTGTGGGACAAACCTCCTTTCGCCCAACGATTTGACTGGTAAAGTCTATGAAGGTATACATACCCTACCCCCTCTGGATTTGAACCTGTGACCTCTTAAGAGGAAACACATGTTCTTAACCATTAGGCCCACTCATATTCTTAACTATAAAATCTTTGTTAAAGCAGTTTTATTTTTTTCCATTTTTCTAAAAAAAATTATACATAAAACAAAAAAACTTATACATCATAAATATAAAAGTCATATTTCATTAAATTTTAAGTGAAATTATAAAAAATAAAATAAAAAATGCAAATTATTATAAGTTCTATAATTCATTTTATTTAGATTTTTTTTTCATTACTAAGTTTAAAATATATATATATATTTAAGTAAAAAAGGTAGAACCTGCTATATTAAGTTATCAAAGAAACCTTGACAAAATGTACAGAGATATAGGTCTGAAAAAAAAGCCACCCAAAAATGTTGTCATTTTACCATAAACCAGCATGGTTTGGAGAACTGTTTTGCCATCTGTCCTACCTGGATGAAACCAGGACATATGGCTATAGTCCAAGTAAACATGTAATAATAGCATGATTAAACAAAGAAACAAAATAGCATAGAAGATCCTAGATACCCGGTGACTCGTCGCCCTTGCTTGTCTGCCACGTGGACACGACTGGGATGGTGAATGCCTGCGCACAGAGAAGGAACTTCCTCTTTGCTAGAGCATTGGAGTACGCATCAAGGAGCAGGTCCAGACGTTGGCCCATGAGAAGGGCTCTGTGCTCCAGGTCTTCCATGTGGCCTCGGAGTTCGAACACCAGAGCCAGATGCTCTGCACGGAGGAAAGTACCATGCAAGCCATTACCTGCGTCGTCGAGGATTACGTCCCCCACTTCCACGGTCGTTCCATCTCCAGCTTCAAGCTCCAGTAGTTCTGCACCGGCTGCTTCCTCCTTCCTCGTTGGGCTGTTCTCGTCCGTGTTCTCTTCGGCGCAAGCTTTGTCCCGAGTTTCTTCCTCAAACGTTGCCTGCACAGCATGGTTGTGTAACACCCTGTTTCCCCCAGCTTGTAAATATAACTGGATTGACCAAGAACTATGGCAAACTCATAAATGTGAATATGTGATGTAAATGGACCTTGAGGAAGAGGACAATGAATGTGAATAACATTTTGAATTTATTGCAGGACTGCTGAGAGGGGATGTGCAGAAAAAGAGACCACGATGGCGGTGGAAGGCACCTGGAAAGGTGGCATTAACTTCCACCAAGAATTAACACCGTATTTGGACTCCACTAGCCCGGAGAACCAAAAGCGGCTCACTAGCCCCGAATTTAATGTCTCGTAGGCTGGTAGGAGGATGGCTTAATGAGGGATGGGATGGTGAACCGCCCATCCGTAGAGTCGTTAGGCATGATCAACGCGAGGGGAATCGTGCCACACGCAACCTCGTAAGAGGATAAGGCGTGAGGTAGAAGCGATTTCGAGGGGAGACACGAGGGGAACTCTGGCATTACACAGAGTGAGTGATAGCAGAGAGGAAGGATTGCAACCTTCGCTCCTGGTCACTGGCAGACAGAAAGACGTAGTCTCACACCATCGTGGTCTCAGCTCGAGGGTGGCTAGTGGTAAATCCATTGGGAGTCGCTGAGCCTACAGTTGGGTGGAAACGAGCACCCCTCTCAGCAGTTGCACTCACTCCTGGTGTTATTTCTGATAAGTGTTTTACATATTGCATCTTGAAATTCATATGTTGACATATATGCTCATAAACTATGAAATTGTGAACGACTACAGTAAAGAACGTCTATGTAGTGTTTTGATAAGAAAGGGTAGATATATGCTTATAACAGAAAATGAATGAATTGGCGTATGATTGATAAATGAATTTAATTACGCATAAATTGAACCAAGTCAGACTTCCGGCCTATTCTCGGGAAGTTGTTTCCCCTTATCCGTGTCCAGGGATGCCCCGGAATAGATCTCTTCACAGAGATTCCCTCCTTGGGAAGGTCCACCAAGAACTTGGAAAAGGGACTTGAATGGGCAAGTCTTAATAACTCTGTACGAGGAGGAATGACCCTCTTAAAAATTTCGAAGTAGCAGCGTAGGGATAAGTAACGAATCGACGGATGAGATCCTGTCGGAAGACCCATGGTCGTTCACGACCGTCAGATTGATGAAAGTAACAAGGGCGTTACATACCTTGCCCCTTTTTCTCTCTATCTTCGTGAATAAAGATGAAATCGGGATCGTAGACTCCCCCCCCAAGGTCCATGAGAATATTTGGATCGTTTATCTTTCCACATCCACGAAGTAGTGGAAGGATGCGCAAGGTGGGACAGATCTGAGCCGTCAGATCTTGAACAGATACCCGTCAGCCGTCGGATCTGACAGAAGTTGCGCGAGGGTTAAGCTCGTGAACAGAAGGAAAAATCTCGAAAGGAGGGTTGGCTCATCGGGGTTTCACATATCGGGAAATCGGAAGCCTCGATGACATGAGATCGGGAATTTCCATGGGAAATTACCCGGAAACGATCTGGACCGTCCGTTAGTGGAGACACGTGGCGGAGATCGAGGCGTCGGGAGTCGGGATATCGACATTCCCATGGACAGGAGATCGGGTAAGTCCACCTTGAAAACTCCGACACAAATCTGGGTCATCCATATGAGAGAGGACGCGTGTCATGCGATCGTCCATTCCGGAGATCCGGGCACTAAACATCGGGATGTCGACATTTGGGAAATTGGAGTTCCTAAGGTCATGAAAGTCGGGACATCAGAAGTCTCGAAAACGCGAGGAGTGATCTGAACCGTCCATTCACTTGGGACGTGTGTCAGAGATCTGAAGGGAGTCGGAGTCCGACATTTCGCGAGTCCTAGGGACGAGGCGTCCAGGACATAAGAAGTCACGAAATCCCGAGAGTTAACCAAGACCGTCCATCAAAGGAGGACGCGCGACAACAATCGGAGCCATCGGGGAAAGTCCCGACAGGAAGTCGTCTGTCGGCATTTGGGTCATCGGGGTATCGGGAATTCCGATGACAAGGTGTTTATGCAATTCGAAATCGCAAAGTCTGAAACCACGATAAGGGGGAAAGTGCCATTGCGGGCCAGCTGTCGGCATAACGGAGAATTGGGATTCGAGGGATCAACAATCTCGTGGGCGAATGCACTTCAGCATTTGAAACCCCGAAGCCCGATAGGTGGTATGACTGCGGTCATATAGAGGGAGGTTGTGTGGACCAAAAGGTCTAGCCCAGGGGACTAGCGGAGGGCGAACGAGAGTTGGAGCACATCGGGATTTTGAAGCCCAAAACCCCGAAGGAAGGATAAGGCTGCAGTCTTATGAATTAGCGGTCACATGGACCAGAGTTTAGCCAGGAGGAGCTAAGGCCGAAAGGAGCGCATCGACAGGTCAGAGTTTGAGGATTCAAGAGGATAGGAACTCTGGACATCGAGAAAGACGAAACCCCGAAACCCAAAACTGAATCGGGGAAATGTCACAGACGCGTGAAGAAGAGGCTGTGACAGGGAATTAAGGACCTATGGATCGAGTTTGGCATTTCGCTGCTGCGACCTTCGGGGATTCTCATTATTGAGAAATCAACGAAAAAGTTTGATTTTAGGTAGTGGGTATGTTACAGGCTGGTAGGGCTGTAGTCACCCGTCCATGGTATTTCCTCGACAATGCACCCATGGATATCATCTGCCAACTCGATTTGAAGACCGCTTCCATCTTGGTAGTTCGCCGCCATGGCTTGGGGTTCTAGGGTGGTCGCCAATTTCGCCATGAATGGTATTTCTTCAACGTAACAGGTAGGGAACGCATCCGCGACACCATCCTCCGGCCTGTTTCCAGGCTCAATTGCCATGGTTTCACTGCTACGCATGGCCCCAGTCTCCGCAATGACGGCATGCTGAGCCAATTGGTCAGCGCGAGCCTTCTTTCGAAGAATGGAGGTCGCCAATGACAAAGCTCGCTCCAACTTCTCCTTCCTTTGCCTCTGCGCTTTGTGGGTGTACCAGGCCGAGCCACGACGAGGCCTGCCTCGCTTCCTAGTCATGTTTTCCAAGGGATATATAACAATGCAGAGAGGGTGCAACGAGATGAGAGTAAGCCAGGACGGGACGAAACCATAGCTGCACCAGAGCTCCCAAACGACGGGGAGACCCGAAGCAAGAGCAAACCAACTCTGTCCAGGCGCTCGAAAATACAAATTGCCCAAGACCGGATTCACCTAGCTATCCATAGACCCTGTCATGCTGAGTGTGTTGTGAGCGAGAGTTTTCGCGCGAGGGAGGTGTCCCTCCTCCGTATACCGGCTGTAATGGTCGTCTACCATTGTAAATGCTAGGTGGGTGGGTGGCCTCCATCAACATTTATGCTGTGGCTCAGTGCTGAGCCAGGTGGCAAGAAGCTGCCGCATGTCACCCCATCCAGGAAAGTTTAAAATATTATTAATTAATCTATTTTTTTAATATTATTTTTTAGTTTTTATTTTTCAAATTTAATGTTGTTTTTAATATTATAACTCTATAATATAAATTACATTTAAATGCATATTCATTTCATTTATGTAAAATAAAAGTTTAAAATCACTTACTCTAAACAAAACAATGTATGAAATTATTATTAAATCAATATTATATTTTTAATTACTATTTGTTTTTAATTATTATAATTTTTTATGCAATTTCTAATTGAATTATCAATTATTAAACCTAAATTATATTTTTAATTGTTACTTATTTTACAAATATTTTTTTAAGCAATTTCTAATTAAATTATCAATTTACACTTTCTTAAGCAATTTCTAATCATGTAAAGCAAAAGTTTGTGATAGGTTGACAGTATATAATTATTTGACTTTTTAATTAGTGTGTTTTGTTATATTTATTATGCATACAACTTGCATTACATTTAGCTTTATATTTATTAGCTATGTTTGTTGTATTATGTTTTGTTTTATGGGATAAGTTGTATTATGTTTAATACCATGTAATAAAGATGGAAATATCAATATCAAGGATAACTAAGAGCACAAAAATTATTTAATAATTGATTAGAATATAATTGTAGTTAAATTTTGTGGTATTGGAGAAACTCAGGTTTATTTATGCATAGAGTTTTGGATTTTTCCTTCTATTATTTCACTAAAACTTTGTCATAGTATACAGTATGTTAATGTTTTTTTGTTCAATATTTGGTATTAGATAACCTCTGTTTAGTCTCAGCGATGATGGAGTATAGGATATTGGCTATCTTGAAGATAGTATAGAAAGTTGAAATTGCTATTTTATTTTTACAATTTAAATTTGCAGATTTAGTAGGTTATTCTATGACAATTTTTTTTAAATAACTTTAATGAGTTAGTCAATATTTTTGAATAATGATTAATAATGGTTGTCTTTGCTATCAACAATTGAGTTATGATAAATTTTAGGTGTTGTTTAATTGTTTTAAGTTTTTTTCTTTTTTGCTGCAATCTGGTGACATAAATCTACATAAAATGAAAAATTTATATTATTCAAATTGCATTTTTGAATGCAGAAAAGGATCCAGTCTGTTGAAAAATCCCTGGAACACTCTGATTACACAGAATTGACCACTCAAAGTTACAGATATAATAATTTCTGACAAATATCTTGGGAAAATATCCCAGGAAAAGAGCCAAAACTTAGAAAGTTTAGACTACCACTAGGTTTTAAGACCAATATTCATAAATAAAACTGGCATTCATGTTAAAACCAACATGACAAAATGACACCATAGTCTAAATGTTCTAAGTTTTGGATTTTTTCAGAGAAATGGTTGGATCTACGAGAATGTTTAAATCTGTATAATCTAAGTGCTCCAAGGGTTTTTCAACCAGCTGAATTCATTTATACATTCAGAAATACAATTTAAACAACAAAAAATTGCTATTTCACTCATCATTATTTATTAAGGGTTCTTCTCTTATTTTTCCTCAGGCTTTTTTGTCTTGAAGATGGATCTTGTTGTGGATCCGAAACGTGGACAAGCTATCAAAAAGCACTGTGGTTCTTCCGACAATTTCAAAACAAATCTCTCACCACAGAAACCTAAATGATCAAATTTATATCATCAAATTCCAACAAAAAAATATCAAAACATAAAAGCTTAGACTAAAGACTGGTTTTCGAGAACACTACTATTAACCAATCCTACCATAAAAATCTAAAAACCCTAGGTTTTTTCAAGTTAAAACTGAGTAAAAAATGTACCGTTCTTTGTATTGAATTGAGTATTTTTATATTCAGTAATCATACATACAGTGAATAAAAATTAAACAGAAAATATTAAATAATGAGAATCAGGCCAGAATTATTGAATTCATTTAACAATGAAAATAAACATGGATATAACTTGAACTCCATGGGCAGAGTAAATAATTTTTATACGTCACAAAGGCACATCGGGAGGAAAGTCCTGGGGATGTAGAGCTACAGTGTGACGAAGATGGTTATCTTGTTCCTTCAGATGTGGAGGAACAACATCGTAAACATCGCTGAAAAGCTCGCAAAGAGGTGGTTTTTCCATCCCTTCCGCAACTTCGAGTGCATGTAACACCTAAATACATAAATAAAGAATCAGCTTTACCAGATATTGGATTTCTCACTAAACCCTAAATGTTTTTGAATGTAAGTATCGTGCTGCCAGCAATAAAGATACCTTGTTACGCGTCTCAGTTCGGATGCGCAGTTCAGCCTCCTCACTCCACCAACCATTTCTGTTGATCCATTTTCGAAACCTTGTGATGGGATCTTTCACGGCTTTCCAATACTCCACTTCATCCAATCTGCGGTATCTGCTCGAATCATCTGAAGTTGAATGGTGGCTTACACGGTACGTTATTGCCTGGTAATTAAAAATATGTTAACTGTCAATGTCAGCATGAATATGAAATTATGAATATTGCCAGTTCCAAGGTTTAATATTTTCAATTTCGAATTGTAATCATTTAATATGCAGACCATTAGTGCGAATTCTCGAATTTCACAACTTTGAAAAACATGGGAACATGGCGATGTAGATGAGCAAACCTGCCATGTATACTTGTCAGTGGAATGGAATACAAAACGGAGTTGCTTCATTGTTATATTTTTTGGATTTATATATGAATACTCTTTTATCTAATACCTGGCATTTCAATGTTCTGACCAGTTTCAGGGTTTCTGAAATGCATTTTGCTGACAGTTTTATGTAACGTGCCTGTCACATCAAAGTTCCTGAGCAAGAAATCATAGCATTTCTGTCCTCGATATACAAGGTTGACCGCTGGATTTGTCGTTTATATTCTTAAAAAGATTCAAAAATAAATTTTTTATCTGCCATTTCAATGTTCTGACCAAGGTTTCAGGTTTCTGAGGTGCGTATTGATGACAGTGAGATAATTCGGGAGCAATCTTTTTTTTTTTGCTATTTCATTTTAAATTTCTAGTCAATTCACATTTCTGATGGATTTTTTTGAGTATTTGGGTTTGTTTAAAATGGAGCAAACCCCGAGGTCAGGTTTTGAATTGCATGGAACTTTGATCCATGCTAAACTCAACTTATCCCTAAAAATCTAGCCGAATTCAGGCCCATTTTTTCCCTAAAAAACGGGTTTGTTTGCTACAGAGTTATCTTACTCTTAAGGCGCAGAGTGGGCTAACTGAGGAACTTCCTCCTGAGTTACTTTTCAGGTAGGTTCTTCCCTATCTCATTTTAAATTTCCAGCCAATCCAAAACTCTAATGAATTTTCTGAGCATCCGAATTGGCAAAACTCCTAAAGTCAAGTTCTGAAATGCATGGAACTTTGATCCATAACTACCACAAAAATTCTAGCCTACTTCACCCATTTTTATTTTCACTGAAAAACTGAAAACGAATCTGTTTGCTACCGAGTTAGCATACTCCGAGTAAGGTTGACTGCTGGATTTGTCTTTTATATTCACTCTATTCAATGTTCGATGTACTGTCAATCCGCACAAAATAAAAATGGATGGACAATATATTAATTTAAATACCTCCACGAGAATAGGCTTGCTCTCCTCGATTGCCATGGATCGAGCTGTTTTAATGGC
>ML830602.1:60104-83498 GCA_009831015.1 Picea engelmannii | reverse complement strand
CTAATATCAAAACCATAACTCAAAACTCAAAAAATTCCTACTAACTCACAACAGCCTCATTTGGGCATACAAAACCTCTATTTATCTCAGAGGGTCCTTAAGGTTTCCCCACCGACTACTCGTCTACTCGAAATGAAAACCTAATTGCTACCTAAGTTATGTTACATTCAAGGCTAGGAGTGAAAACTCCCAGATCACTCGTGATCATCAGCTTCCAAGCGTTTGATCTTCTTTCGTTTTTCCAATAAGTTCCAAAATATTCGCAGTAACTCCCAGTGTTTTAGATTCTGAAATGATTCCCAGATGCTGAGTTGTCCTGCCACGTGTGCTCGCTGACGATGCTCCTGCATCATACTGCCCTGAACAAAAATTTATGGACTCCTGCACCGACTTTACATGCTTCTGGATATTGGCTTCATTTTCCCAATTGACATCTTCTATTGGGTGTCCCTTCCACTTGACTATATATTCAAGATGGGTCTTCCTCCTCATCTTCTTGCTAATCCTTTGATCAATGATCTTCTCCATCTGATATTTTTCTACTATAGGCATTTGTTTCTCCCACTGAATCTTCTCTTGAACTTTTGATCCTTCTGAGTCATATTCCCTGTAAGGGTACAGGTCTGAAACATTGAATATGGGTGATATGCCCACATTATCTGGAAGCTCAATCTCATCGGCGTTTGCACCAAACTTCCTCAATATCTTACATGGCCCTATCTTCTTCATCTTCAACTTGTTATATGTTATCCTAGGGAACCTTTTTTTCTTGAGATGTGCCAGAACCTGATCTCCTACTTCAAATTGAAGTTCTTTGCGATGTTGATCAACTATGCACTTGTATTCTTGGCTAGAGCTTTGAAACTGTCCTTTGATCTAGCTATGGAGTTTTTGCATTTTTGCAGCAAAATCTTCTGCTCTAGCACTTCTGATCTCATTCTGTTCTAAGTCTCTCAACTTAGATACTCCCCTGTGTTGCATTCCATACAGTATTTGGAATGGGCTCTTTCCAGTGCTTCTGTTTGGCGAGTCATTGTATGCAAATTTTGCTTGTTGCAGAATATGATCCCACTTGTTATGATGCTTAGTGAACAGACTCCTCAACAAGTTTCCCAAACTTCTTTTTACCACCTCAGTCTGTCCATATGTCTGAGGATGATAAATTGAGTTGAAGGACATATCCATCGCCAACTTCTTCCACAATGTTCTCCAAAAATGACCAACAAATTTTGTGTCTCTGTCTGAGATGATGCTTCTAGTAGGCCGTGAAGTCTCACAACTTCCTTGAAAAACAAATTTGCAACATGGGTTGCATCACTGGTCTTCTGGCATGGGATAAAGTGTGCCATCCTTGAAAATCTATCCACCACCACAAATATGGAATCAAATCCTCTTTGCGTTCTTGGTAGTTCTAACACAAAATCCATGCTTATCGCATCCCAAGGCCTCTCTGGTATTGGAAATGGTTAATACAATCCAGTGTTCTGTTGTTTACCTTTTGCATGTTGGCAGATTCTACATCTGTTCACAAATTTCATCACTTCTGTCCTCATACTTGGCCAATAGTATGAACTGCTCAATTGTGTGAATGTTTTATCATGGCCGAAATGTCGAGCTAATCCTCCACTATGCTTCTCCTTCAAAAGGTTGTCCCTCATTGAACATTTTGGTATGCATAACTGATTTCCCTTGAACAACAATCCCTCTTGAATCATATATTCTTCCCACTGGCTCCTATCTCTCAGCACAGGATTTGCGCATGCTTCGTATGCCTCCTTGAAATCTAGATCATCACTGTACATTTCCTTAAGGTGTTCAAACCCCAAGGTCTTCACCTGAAATTCTTGTAGAATCAAACATCTCATGCTCAATGCATCAACAACTTTGTTAGCATTCCTAGCAATATGTTTTATGACAAAAGTAAAATTTTGCATAAACTCAATCCACTTTGCATGCTTTTGATTCAATTTTTCCTGTCTGGTTATGTATTGTAAATCTTGGTTATCACTATACAAGACAAATTCCCGTGGGACAAGGTAATGCCTCCACTTCTTTAGGGCTTGAATTATGGCATAAAATTCCTTATCATATGCGAAGTATTTTCTCTTAGTCTCATTTAGCTTCTCACTGAAATAGGAAACTGGTCTATTATCCTGGCTCAAAACTACTCCAATTGCAACTCCACTTGCATCACATCTCACCTAAAATGTCTTTTCAAAATTTGGCAAGACTAGAATTGGTCATTCTGTTATCTTCTCCTTCAGTATATTGAAGCTCCTCTCAGCCTCCTCTGTCCATTTAAAAGACTTGTGCTTCTTCTTCACTATATCCATCATTGGTGCACAAATTCCACTGGAATCTCTGATGAACTTCCGATAGAAACTTGCTAATCCATGTAAGCTTCTTACCTCAAACATGCTTCTTGGTGGTGGCCATTCTTCGTTTGCTTTCACCTTTTCTAGATCCGTCTTCAATTCATTTGAAGAGATCACAAACCCAAGTAAATGAGCTCTGTCTTCATAAAAGAGGACTTCTTTAGATTTATCAGCAACTTCTCCTGCTGTAGTCTCCTCATCACTAGTGTTAGGTGTCTCAAATGATCCTCTTTAGTCTTGCTAAAGATTAGTATATCATCCAAATATACAACCACAAACTTGCCAATGAAATATTTTAGTATTTCATTCATCAACCTCATAAAGTACTCGAGACATTTGTTAATCCAAATGACATAACAAGCCATTCATACAAACCTTCATTTGTCTTAAAGGTTGTCTTCCATTCATCACCTTCTCTCATTATTATATGGTGATATCCGATTTTCAAATCTATCTTAGAAAATAAGTTTTCTCCACTTAGATAGTCAATTAAATCATCCATTCTTGGCAAAGGAAATCTATACCTGATGGTGATTTTGTTAATAGCTCTTGAGTCTGTACACATTCTCCATCCTCCATCCTTTTTTGGGCTCAACACAATTGGTACTGCACATGGACTCAAGCTCTCTCTGACCAACCCCTTGTCTAACAACTCCTGGACTTGATTCTTTACCTCCTCATTCTCTCGAGGTGTCAGTATGTACAATGCTTTGTTTGGCATACTTGCTCCTAGTATCAGATTAATATGATGTCTAATACTTCTAATGGGTGGCAATGAGTTAGGCATCTCATCCACCACTATGTTAGCAAAATTATCCAATAATTCCCGAATTTCTTCAGGCAAATCATCCATTGTAGTACTTGTAAGGACAACTCTTGGTTTCCTCACCACAATAAACTACATCTCCTGTCCTTTCTTGACTTCTTTAAGGAGTTCCTTCCCTCTCATGAGAAATATGCTTGTGCTGACTTCTTCTTTCACTTTCTTCTCCTCTATTGGCAACAACATGTGTGTCCTACCATTCTTCTCCAAAGTGTATGTATTCTTCCTCCCATCATGAATGACATTCCTGTCAAATTGCCATGGTCTTCCCAACAAAATACGGCATACATCCATGATAATTACATCACATAGAATTTCATCTCTATATCCTCCTATTTTAAATTCAACCAAGCATTGTTTAGTAACCATTACCTGGTGTCCTTTCTGCAACCACGAGACTTTGTATGGCTTTAGATGTGCATTTTTCTCCAATTCCAATTTCTTCACCATCTCTGTGGATACTAAGTTGTCAGTACTCCCACTGTTAATTATCACCTTACAACCTCTGTCCTTAGTTTTGCAAGTTGTCCTGAAGAGACTGTTCCTCTGCACCAGTTTTCAACTTCTGCCTCTAGTTTTAAGAAAACTTTTTTCAACATCAGAGATGTTCCATCCTCTGCTCCTTCTGCTTCAACATTTCTTCTCTGTGCTTCCGAAATGTGAGCTTCACCTTCTCCTTCTTTCTTTCTCTTGAGACATTCCCAAGACTTATGTCCTACCTTTCCACAGGTGTAACATCTCACTTCTCCTCCTCTGCCTCTTCCTCTTCCTCTGGAAGAACTTCTTCCACCATCTTGTCTTCTTCCTCTTTCCGAGTGACTATGTGGTTTCTCAGTCTCATCTTTGGATTTTTTTTCCTTGTCATGGGAAACTCCCTTGCCTTTGTTCAGGGCTGGGATTCTACCTCTACCTCGTTGGCTTTGTTTCCTGGCCAACTTCTCTTCTACCTTCAGTGCGAACTGATAAGCATCTTCCATAGTCCTTATTGACATCATGTTGATCTCATCTTGGATTTCATACCTCAGGCCAATTATATACCTGGCAACTTTTTCTTCATCTTTCTCTCTTTGTCCAGTTCTGATGTTCAGCTTGTAGAAATCCTCTATGTACTCTTTAACTATCATACCCTTCTGTCTCAGGTTCTGCAATTTCCTGAACAGATTGATCTGGTAATCGTTGGGCATGAATTTAGCCTTCATCTTGGCTACCATTCTGTCCCAATTCTTTATCTTCTGTTTTCCCTTACTTCTCCTCTCAGCTTGCAGTTCATCCCACCATAGTGCTGCATGTACCTTGAGTCCGGTGACAACATGTCTCACCCTCTTCTCCTCATCGACGTCTTCATATTCGAAATATTTATCCATGGATCATACCAGCTCTTCAACATCTAAATTGCCTTCATACATTGGGACCTCTATCTTGGCTCTATCTCCCAATCTAACAACTGCTCTTAGCAAGTGCTCTTCAACAAAATTCTTTCCTGTAGCTTCTTCGACTTCTACTTCTTTTCTCTCTGCATCACTAATTTCCCCAACATCAGGTGCTCTTCTTTGCACTGCCTCCATCGCCTCTAGCCTTGCACGAAGTTCTCACATTTCCCTTTCTACAACTCGATCGGCTAAAGGTTGTTCCACTTGTCTCCTCGGTGGCATTGTGTCTACTGTCTATCACACATAGGGCGTGGCTTCGAGTTCTTTCGCCTCCTTTATCTCCTTCTCCTGAAATCTATAGATGAAAATCACTCTAATACCACTTGATGCAGTGCCCCCACCTCAGCAGGGTCTGCTGACCTCCCGGTCTCTGGATCTTCTCAATCTTCGAGTTGGAGTAGCTCTTCGATTCCCCGCTAGAATCTTCAAGAAATGTCCACATGTCCTTTTCATGAAACTTTGCCGTGCGAACAAGCACCATACACAAGCTTCTCTCACGCGACCACTGGTTGTGACCACGAGCCTAACCCAAAAGACGTTTCGTGTGTCGGGTCTTTGCATGTGAATCACCCCGATTCTCCCAACCTCCGAAACCCCGACAAGAGTTTAGCGTGTACTAGCTCCTCCCTTATCTTCCTTCAATGTGACCTCCGATCATGACCCGAGGCTCAACTCTCAAGCACATCAGGATTTTGCGTATTGAGAACTCCCGATATGATTAGATATACGGTCCATGATCTTCCTTTGATCAACGACTACGATCAAGTCACTATTTCATGTTTCGCGACTTTGGAGGTTGGTTCACCTCTGTTCTCCCGATCCCCGATTTCCTGATATTTCCGATCCAGACTTTTCCTTCGATCAATGACTGTGATCAAGTCGAGATTTCGCGTTTCGCGACTTTGGGAGTCTCCTTACTTCCATTGTCCCGATATCCGAGATTGTGATGGTGCTATATCGACGGTCCAGATCTTCTTGGATCTAACAGCCCAAACCAAGTCGGGATTTCACCTTTTGCTCCTTTACCTCTTATGGAGTCCCTTTGACACTTAGCCGAATTCTAAATCTGTACACTCCTTGCAACAGATTCCTACGCAAGACTTGGCTCTTGCAGATGACTGTGCACGCCTTGCACTCCTTGCAAAGGGGAAGTTTCATGCTATCTCTTCTGAGCTTCGAAATCGAAAGAGATCCCGTCACACACTCCTTGCATTCTGTGTGCACACCTTGCACTCACTCAACAAAAGAGAAACAATTGAAACTTATACTAACATTCACAGTTTCATCCATTCATAACGAAATTCCTTCATTTATGAAAACACAATAATAGAGAATTAAAACAGTAACAGTGCTATGCATTTGAGTCAATTTTTCTTTGTCATATTCATTCAAAAGTAAATGGCTACAACTAATATCAAAACCATAACTCAAAACTTAGAAAATTCCTACTAACTCGCAACAGCCTCATTTGGGCATACAAAACATCTATTTATCTCAGAGGGTCCTTATGGTTTCCCCCCCGACTACTCTTCTACTCGAACGAAAACCTAACTGCTACCTAAGTTCGGTTACAGTCAAGGCTAGGAGTGAAAACTCCCAGATCACTCGTGATCATCAGCTTCCAAGCATTTGATCTTCTTCTGTTTTTCCAATCAGCTCCAAAAGATTCGTAGTAACTCCCAGCGTTTCAGATTCCGAAATGATTCCCAGGCACTGAGTTTTCCTGCCACGTGTTCTCGCTGACGATTCTCTTGCATCATATTGAGTATTTCACTCTGCATTTTTACAATCTCTTTACAATTCTTTCATTAATAGAAATCAAGTATTGTTGTATTTCTTTGTTTCTGGCAAGTTTCATGAGTATTTCATTGTAATATCTGTGTTTTCATTTCGTTCCGAAAATAATCTGGATCAATGGTATCAAAGTAGGCTGCTCTTGATTGTTTTTTCAACTCATGTCCCCGACGAGGTCCGAGTATATCCAATTGGGTCTCGAGTTTGTCTCTCTTGAGGAAAATCACTTTCGCATGCCCAAGAAACCCTCGATGGTGGCAGAAAATAAAAATGCTAGAGCAGAAGATTCTATTAACTTGTTTCTTGAGCAAGCTCTCGCGCGATAGAGGGACGAAATGATGGAGAATTTTTTACACATCCTTCAATGCTTGTCGATAGCAACATGAACATTTTCATCCAGTGGCCATTTCAGAGGAACCTCTCCCTTCAAGGTACAAGTTAATTTTGATATTCCCATATTTGAAGGTCAGATAGATGCGGATGCGCTAGAAAAATGGTTAAATCTATTAGAAGGTTATTTCTTTGTTCAAAATTTTTCCGACAGGGAAAAGATCACCTTCGCACTCCTCAAGGCTCTCCCCCATGTCAAACATTGGTGGGAAACTTACTGGGAGCAAATTTCCACGGAGGAATATGGAATATATGGGGTCGAGCCCACTTGGGATTTTTTTGTGGATGCGATCAAAGAAAAATACTATCCTATTGATAGCTATAAAGACCAGTACATGAGATGGACCACACTGCGACAATAGAAGATCCAAACAGTGCCAGAGTTCACAAATACTTTCCATACCTTGCGCACCAAGCTGGGTATCAAAGACTTCGAGTGACATTTGGTTCTGAAATATCGTGGGGATATGCATAGGTACATCCAAACCGAAATGGATTTCCTAAATATCTCATCATTGGGAGTGACCTATCGATATGCTGTCAAAATCAAATAGAAATTTAGGCACCAGAACAAATGGGAATTCGGGTCTGCAAATCTGCAACAACCAAAGCACGATAAAGACGACCCTAACCAACAGCCTCTAGACAACCAGTCCAAGACACAAGACAAAAAGGGTAAAGTAAAGATGAAGAATGACACTGAGAAGTGGTGTGACTTCCACAAAATCCCCTTGCACAACACCGATGAATGTCGCTCAAAACAATCATTAGTGGTCGAGGTCAAAGACATAGAGGCAAACCCTGATTCATAATCTGATCCTGAAAATATTGAAAATAGACAGATCATCGATGCAAACCCCACTACTACTGTCGCGACCACAAGAATTTAACTAGAAGAATCAGTAGATCCTAAAGAGGGGGAGCACCTCTTCCATTCACAAATGTGGGTGAAGGGGAACCCATTGCATTTCATTGTTGATAATGGCAGCCAGAAGAACCTCATCTCAGCTAAGGTCATCGAACAATTAGGGCTGTCGACAATACCACACCCGAAGCCATACAACATTGGGTGGATTCACCAAGGACAAGATATTCGTGTCAACCGGTAGTGTCGCTTGTCCTATGGCATTCATCCCTTCAAGGATGAGGTAGTTGTGATATTGCCCCTCTTGATGTCTGTGATGTTGTTTTGGGCCAACCATATATGTGGAAACATCATGTTTTCTATGAGTCTAGACCTCGTAGTGTCATTATTACTCTGGGAGGTTAGCTCTACAAGATACCAGAGGTAGTTCCGACTACTGCTCCACCAAAACAACACCACAAGGTAGTCTCTCATACTGCAAAATTCATCCTCTTCACAGTCTGTTCAAAGGATGCACAAAATACCACTACAACCACTGCAACTTCAACACCTTATATCCAACAAAAACATATTGTCAAAGAGAAATAAGATATTGTCTCTTCACCTACAATGGTGTCTACTCAATGCCCCATCAAACCTAGAGAAAATAGGTTGGTGGCACATATCCAACCCATCCAACAACAGGTTTCTGACAGTCTGCCACAAGTCAATAAGCACAACTTCTCCAACAAGGCACACAACTCGCCAAGCTTCAGATTCAAAAAATTCTTTCCCCTCTTCCCTGGGCACTCAACGCAATGGATACCATTGCTTCCTAAGGGGAAAGGATTGATCCAGGTGGATATTGGTGACCACCCACCTGTTCCAACTGGATCCTCTTGTCAATTTTTAGTTCAACACGTTCTTATGTAATTCTTTGTAATTGTGGGTTTTACACTTCCGAGGTTGTTTGAAGCCCTACACATCTTCCAGGTGGATACTGGTGGCCTCCTACCTAATTCAACTGAATTACTTTGTATGTTTTCATGTCAACACATCTTGTTGTACTTCCAGGGCCGTTTTGGGGCCCTAAACAATGTTATTTTGGTGTGCCGCAATCAAATTGTAGATGGAGTTAGAGTTTGATGACATAATGTTTAGTTCTCTAAAATAACTTTCCAATGGGCTATCACGTGCCTAAAACAAAGATCATATGCAAAAGTTACAACCCCGGGAAGTTGATGTACTAACTTACCCAAACGGGGCCCACATGAATTTTGGCGTCTCATCTCCTAGGGTTAGGTTTTTGGATGTCTAGGGTTTTGGAATTCATGTTTATCATAAAAAGGCCTTCAGAGCCTCATTGTAATCATCTTCTTGCGAATGGGCGTAGCCGTCACATCTCTTCTCAGAGATAAAGTTGTCACCATTCTAGCGAGTCTTGCAATATGTATTTTTACAATCTCTTTACAATTCTTTCATTAATAGAAATCAAGTATTGGTGTATTTCTCTGTTTTTGGCAAGTTTTATGAGTATTTCATTGTAATACCTCTGGTTTCATTTCGTTCTGAAAATAATCTGGATCAAGATGGTAGTTAAATACTCTAGAAAAAATGACAAGACTTTGGTAGCTCTCAATGCCACTTTCAAAGCACTCATTCCAAAGATTGAAAACCCAACACGGTATGAAAGCTTTCGACCTATCTCACTTTGCAACAATATTCAAAAAATCATTTAAAAGATCATATCTCAAAGGTTGAAGGATATTCTATCCCATCAAATTTCTTGTGAGCAGTTTAGTTTCTTGGAAGGAAGGAGAATTCATGAGGTTGTTGGGGTATCCCAGGAAGGTCTCCACTCAGTTAAAACCAAGAATTTGAAGGCCATGATAGTTAAATTAGATCTCTCAAAGGCCTTTTATAGAGTTAGTTGGTTCTTTCTAAATCTCATTTTTATTCATCTGGGTTTTAGCCTTCACTTTGTGTCTTGAGTAATGGGTTGTATAAGCTCAGTTTCCTTCGCAGTCTTAATCAACGGAGAAACCTCACCTTTATTAAATTCTAAAACAGGAATTAGGCAGGGTGCCCTCTATCCCCACTCCTTTTTCTCCTTGTTGTAGAAGGGTTAAGCAGAGCACTTGGAGCAACCTTAGCTAATGGCTCCTTCAAAGGTATATTGATTGGAAATTATTGCTTTGTTTCTCATCCATTGTTTTTCAATGATATAGTCATATTATATAATGGATATAAATAATGGTGGACAAGCTCAAAGATATCTTGGATCTCTTCTCTACAGCCATGGACATGGTGATAAATTATTCTAAATCTATGATTACCTGCCAAATCTTTCAGAGGCTGAGAAACAACATATTAATCACACTTTTTTCTTTCCTATAAAAACTTTCAACATAGGATTTAAATACATTGGATTCTATCTAAAGGCCAATTTATACCTCAAACTTGATTGGCAATGGCTCATTGCCAAAATTGAGAAAAAATTAAACTCTTGATGCAAGGTGCAATAAGTGGCTCTCTCATGGTGGATCCTTAGTTCTAGTCAAATCCTTCCTTGAGGACATCCTAGTCTACTGAAAGGAATACTTGAGTGCATAAATCATATTTTCTATCATTTCATTGGTGAGGGGATCAAGAAAAGAAAGATATGGAATTGCTATCCCAAAAGTCCAAGGTGGATGGGGGGTAAAAAATCAGTTTCTTTTCTCAAAATCCCTAGCAGCTAAGAATGTTTGGAGACACCTGCAAGGACAAGGACTATGGGTTTAGACCATAAAAGATAAATATTTTTCCACCACATCCATGGATGATTAGATTCGAACTCCAAACAAAAGAGCATTAAACTCTCCGATCATTTGGAAAGCCATATTTGCAGCGTTTCCACTCATTGGAAATTGGTTGATTTGGAGACATGGAAAGGGAAACAAGGTTCAAATAGGCCTTGAACCCTATATTAAGAGCAAGGAGATGCATAGGCCACCACTTCTCCTCATTTAGGACTTAATATCCAAAGGCTCTTTACCCTAATCCATATTGCTCATGGCCCAACGATTAATAACCATCATCAATAGTGGTTCTCATGGAGAGACCTATAACTCAATGAGGCTTATGTTGAGGTTTGGAAAGCTTACACAAATAGTCTTAGGAAATGCAACATCATCCTAAAAGATAACTACTATGGTCCTTAAACCCTTTAGGACATTATGAGCCTAAGTTTAGTTACAAGGCCTTGGTGTTGGAAGGTAGGGATCAACCATCGATTTGGCAGTGGAAGTTCATTTGGAAATTCAAATGCTTGACAAAAATGAAAATTTTCATGTGGCTACTCCTCAATAACAGGGTCCTTAATTGGGATATTTAATAAGAAAATACATTTTAAAGGTCCAAGTAGGTGCCTCCTTTGTGAAGTTGATCTTGAAACAAATTCCCATTTGATTTTCTCCAGTGCTTTCTCAAAACAGGTATGTAAAGAAATTGAAGGACTCACTGGTCTTAATAACCCTAGCAAGGTGCCTCCATATAAGAATCTTTAAAATTTTGGTATCATAAGAGGGCCACTAAAGCATTCAAATCCCTTCCCCTCACCCTAGCTTGGGGAATTTGGCTGGCCTGAAATGCCAATATTTTTGAAGGAAAGGACACCTTGCCCCTAAAATGTGCTACTTAAAGTCTTAGAATTCTTAGTGTCTTTCCTCAATTCTCTTCTACCCTTTCACATGCGTGAGTATCAATAGGCCACATAATTGATTCCTTTCCCTAGGCATTTCTTGATGAAGCGTCTCAAAGAAATCCATTAAAGGGGGGTGGTGGAGGTATCATTTTTCTCTCCCAAAACCACTCTCTGATTCAGGGATGGGATTGGCCAAGCCACAAATAATTTCAATGAACTCTCGACACTCAAGATGGTCCTTTTTCTTGTTCTTGAAAAAGAACTCACAGATTTACAAATATTCGATGATTCTCTCTTAGTTATATAATGTATGAAAGGGGATTCTATCCTCCAGAATTATTTACTGCAACGTTTATTTCGGGACATCAAGAACCCACAATCTGCTTTCTCTCACCTTTATTTTGGTTGTGTATATAGGGAACAAAATTCTAAAGCTGACACGTTGTCCAAGGAAGGATTGGAGTTGCAAGAAGGAACCTGGGAAATCATTGAATCCCAACAGGGACACATTACTTCTCACTTTCATGGATCCTGGTTTTAATTTCTTTTTTGTATCAGAGTTTGTGGAATATTGAACTTGCTGAAAATGATCTAAACAATGGCTTCCTTTTGGACTGGTTATGGAGTTTGGTAGCTTTTGTATTCTATATCTAGAGTTTAAATTATGACATTATAGAACAACTTAGTCCAAGAATTACTTTTAAGCAAGGATACTAGAATGTTGAATACTTAACATTTGAGTTTCACTGAAGGAATGACATAAGCCCTCTTTTGTATCAGTCCCACCAGAGGCGCTCATATGTAATTGTAATTTTGTTATCTTTAATAAAATTATTGGATTTTTTTCTTTGGAAAAAAAAGATTGATGAGATAACATATTCTAGATTTAAACAATTTTGATTTTAGATTAAGGAAGCCTCATACTACTCATATGCAAAAATTAATCTTCAAAAATAATCATTTGGAAAATTGGTATTTGGCTAATCTACGTAGAAGTAAATCCTTTCTACTCAGAATGCACAAGTTAGTTATATTGGTATTTGAATAATTTATGTAGGAGTCAGGCTTATTCTATAGGGAATGCATGAGTTAGTTACAATGAATTCAACTAATGTTATTAGTTGAGTTTTATTGTTTGTAACTATTGTTCACTGTAATATTATTGTCCATAATCTATTTCCACGGTTATGTGGATCTTTTTGGAGGTCTATAAGATCATTTATGTAAGGATTATTGATATCATTATATTGAAAATTTAAAACTTCAAAAAATTTAWSTCTCTCTCTCTCTCTCWCWCWCACACACACACACACACACACACACACACACAAGTAAGTTCAGTGCACCACTGAATCTCATATTTATAGCATAAATATTAGAATGCATTTAAATATGTAAGTTCAGTGCACCATTGAATCTCATATTTATAGCATAAATATTAGAATGCATTTAAATATGATAGATCACAAAATCGATTAACATTTCCTATAACATAGGAATGAAATAATATCATGTATATATAAAATTAATTTGTTACTTTATTTGAAAAGAATGAACAACTATGAAATAACTTCATTATATATCACATTTAAATAAAGGAGTTTGTTAGATCTCCATACTAATCAACAATGAGCCAAAACATATCTATTTCCCCATCTTTTAACATTAATTCAAAATAAATCCCTACATAATATGCTTATCTCGCCTTCATTCTGTTAGGGTCTTATAATTATAGGAAATCTGATGATTCATATATCATTTGTTGGTCTCATGATGAAGCTCTTGACTTGTTGACTTGCTTTGTTTCCCCCTCCATTTTGCATCATCCTTCACCCATCTTACTGCTGCATCATCCACTTATCTTTGCTAATCCATCTATTGTCGCGCCTCTAATCCCCTTTCCATCCATTCACTTCATCATTCTTCTGCCATTCTTCCCTGCATAAAACAAAGTTAGATAACCCAAGATAAATAATTAAATAAAATATTAACTAGTTTAATAACTAATTAAATTAATAATTTAAATAATTAGTAATTAGGTTAGTGTATTTAGGTTAGAAATTAGGTTAGTGTAATAATAAATTAAAATTAAAAATATATTAATAATTAATAATTAATAATTATTAAAAACTAAAAACAAAACAATAAAAAACAAAACAAATAAAAAATACATATAAAATAAAACACATAAAACAAAATACAATAAAAACAAAAACAAATAAAACAAAACCATAAAAAATAAAACAAATAAAACAAAACCATAAAAACAAATAAAATAAATAAAAAACAAAATACAATAAAAACTAAAAAATTATGTGCTAAGTCTAAAACCCCACTTCCCTTTTTCATATTACCGACCCCCCTACGTCATTCAACCAAAGGGGGTACGAAAAGTAAAACCTCCTCTTCCACATGTCTTTACCACATGATTTTGGACCCCCTCCCCTAAAACTGTTTACCACCTACCCCTCCGAAAAACCACCTTTCCCCCCAAAAAAACCATTTTTGCAAGGTTTTAATTAGTCATCTTCTGAGTCATGTTCTGGGCAAACGAAGGCATATTTTCACAAATCGAGAGAGGTTTTTCTCCACAACGGGATGAAATTCAATAAACTCTTTCATATTTTTCACAGGTGCCATGGTTTGAGATAATCAAGAGAATATTTAATCCCTATTTTTCGGGATTCCAAATTTTATTGTTCGAGACATCTTTTTCAAACCCAGATCCCAGATAGTTGGAGAAAAATTTCAAAAAAACGAGAGAGGTTTTTGCTCAGAACAAGATGATATATAAAAAAATTCCCCATATTTTACACAGTTATTTCAGATTGGGATAATCGAAGAATTCTTTGGACCCTATGTTTTCAAAATTTTGGGAGGCAAATCTATTCAAAGGGACAGATGACAATGAAATCTGAGGGCATCAAGACACCTAGAAAAAAAGATCATACAATGCAACAGATTCAAAGGGTCAGATCGCCAACAATCTCCATCAAGTTAGCATGCAATTCCAGGATCCAAACATAACTCATCTAACAACTCCAACATTCGAATCACTTGGCAGTTTGTTGCATCTAAAGTTTATTTTATTAAGTCAAATCAAGCACCAGATCTGCAAGATCCCTGTATGTTTGTAATCTGAAATCTAATTAGTTTAGATTTTCCTAAATTTAATCCTTCTCATTAATGACAGGATCATTGTAAATAACTTATAAATACTTCTGATTTGGAGGTATTGTGGGTTGGTCAGTTGGGACCTGTCAGTAGGATATGATCCATATTGTGAAGCAATCCACATAGATCATTTGATTCAGATTTCCAGTAATACAGTGCGACCATTGTAGGATTCTTGTGGCGAATTCCATTGGTGAAGTGTATCTTTTTCTGTAAATTTTTCTTTCTGTTATCACAATTGCTACCTACATTTTTAATTGTTCTGAGAAGATTAGGAGCATAATTTGTTTTAATGTACACTTTGTCTCTAGCTTAGAATAATTTATGTGTTTTCCACTGAAGATTGAAACCATAAGTCTTAGTTGCTCTGTTTTTAATTGGACTTCTAAACCTTTTCCATATTTTCCATACATTAAATCTTGAGGATCTAGTGAGTTTGCCTACCCTGCCCTGAAATATTAGTGATCCAGGTGGATATTGGTGGCCACCCACCTCTTCCAATTGGCTCAAAGCAGTTTTCTAACAATTTTGGCAATTTACTATTTTTAGCAGTTTTAACTTCCGGGGCCATTTTGAGGGCTTAAATGAAGATTTTTCGAGATAGAGCTTCCCAATGATATCTAAAGACTTGATTGAGCCCCCAAAATGAATCTCCTCGACGATACCTTTCCAACGGGCTATCATACGCCTAAAACAGAGATCGTATGCAAAAGTTACGACCCTGGGAAGTTGATGTACTAACTTACCCAAACGGGGCCCACATGACTTTTGGAACTTCATCTCGTAGGGTTAGGTTTTTGGATGTCTAGGGTTTTTGGAATTCCTGTTTATTGTAAAAAGGCCTTCAGAGCCTCATTGTAATTATCTTCTTGCGAATGAGCGCAACCGTCACATCTTTTCTCAAAGATAAGCCGCCACCATTCCAACAAGCTTGTTTCCGCTGCATTTTATAGTTTCAGCTTATTTCCTTATTGAATAGAAAACCATTTTTACTGTATCTCTGTTATTTTGTGTTAAGCACCTGTTAACAATCTATAGTCATTTTGTTCTGCTCATGAAAATTGGATCAGTGGTATTAGAGCGGTTTGCTCCTTGTCGTCTTAATGCATGTCCCCAACAAGGTTGGAGTACAAAGAGTTGGGTCTCGAGTTTGTTTCTCTTGAGGAAAAATGCTCTCACACACCCAAGCGACCTCTCATGGCAGGAGAAAAGAAAGATGACGGGACATGAGATCCTTTCAAACTGTTGATTGAGGAAGCCCTCACGCAACAAAGGAAAGGGATGATGGATAGTTTCGCACAAATCATTCGACGACTCCCAACAGGGGACACATCTTCTTCGAGCAGAGGCGCCACCCCCTTCAAGGTACAAATAAACTTCGATATTCCTATATTTGAAGGTTAGATAGACGTAGATGCTATAGACAAGTGGTTGAATCTACTAGAAGGGTATTTTTCCGTCCATAACTTTTCGAATAGAGAAAAAATTACTTTTGCGCTCCTCAAAGCCATTCCCCATGTCAAAGATTGGTGGGAAACTTTTTGTGAGCAAAAGGAAACAGAGGAACCCTCATTATTTACAGTCATGGCCACCTGGGATTCCTTCAGGAATGTTATTAAGGAAAAATACTACCATGTCGGAAGTTATGACGACTTGTATACCAAATGGACCACACTGCGGCAAGAAAGAGACCAAGCAGTGCCAGATTTCAAGAATATCTTTCATACCTTGTGCACCAAGCTGGGTATCAAAGATTCAGAGTGACATCTGGTGCTCAAATATCGCAGTGCTCTACATTGATACATCCAGACCGAAATGGAATTTTTGGACATCTCATCCTTGGGCACGACCTACCGATATGCCGTCAAAATCAAGCAGAAGCCCAAACAAAAGACACAAGAATTTGGGCCTGGGAACCCCGCACAAAAAAATCCAGGAAAGGGCATCCCTAACCCACATAACAAAGGATAGAGCAAATATGGACAGTATCAGGATAACCAGTCCAATCCGCAAGCAAATAAGGACATCAGAAAGACAAAGAAAGATACCGGGAAGTGGTGCGACTTCCATAAGAGCTCTTGGCATAACACTGCTGACTGCCACTCAAAGCAGTCGCTGGTGGCCGAAGTGAAAGCCTCTAACTTAGATGCGGGTTCAGACTCTGAAACAGAACCAGAAAGGGGAAGACAAATCATCGATGTGGAACCCAATGCCACCGTTTCTACCACCAAGCTCCAAACTGGTGAACCAGATGAGCCAGAAGAAGGATAACGCCTCTTCCATTCACAGATGTGGGTAAAAGGCACCCCGTTGCACTTCATTGTGGATAGCGGTAGCCATAAGAACCTCATCTTAGTAGAGGTCGTCAAATGGATGGCCCTGCTGACAACATTGCACCCACAACCCTACACCATTGGATGGCTCCGCCAAGGAAGCGATCTCCGCATTAGCCAACAGTGTCAACTGTCGTACGACATCAAACCCTTCAAAGATGAGGTATTGTGTGATGTTGCTCCTCTCGAAGTTTGTGATGTTCTTTTAGGCCAACCTTATTTATGGAAACGACATGTTGTATATGAGTCTAGGCCTCGTAGTCTTATTATTACTTTGAACATGAAATTGTACATGATACTCGAGGCAATCCCACCTAGTGCTATTTCCTTGATATCTGCTAAGCAATGCAGGAAGGTCATCTCTCAGACATGGAATTTTGTCTTCTTTGTGAGTCGCTCAGAATAAGCGAAAGATCACAGACACATCCAAGGTCTCCACGACCGACCTCTCCACACAGCAGAAGCAAGTAGATAAGGTCATGGAAGAATACTCAGACATTTTCTTCTCACCTACCGGGGTACCTCTGCACTGCCAGGTCAAGCACCCCATCGATTTGACCCTTGGTGCACCACTGCCCAATGGGCCAGTCTATCGTCTGTCTCTGTTAGAAAATGAGGAGATCAAGCGACAGATCCAAGAACTGCTCCACAAGGGGCACATCCGTCCCAGCTCATCACCTTGCGGGAGCCCAATCGTGCTAGTACAGAAGCAATATGGAACTTGGCGACTCTGCATTGATTCCCGGGCTCTGAATAAAATCACAGTCAGAAATCGGTACCCGATTCCCCGAATCGACGACCTCCTTGATCAACTCACGAGGGCCAAATACTTCAATAATATTGATCTGAAGTCTGGCTGCCACCAGGTCCCGATAGAACAGATAGATGTATGGAAAACCGCCTTCAAGTCAAAGGAAGGCCTTTTTGAATGGTTGGTCATGCCCTTTGGTTTGACAAATTCTCCAGCCACTTTCATGAGGATGATGGACGATATCTTGTGACCATTCACCAATACTTTTGTAGTGGTGTATCTGGATGACATTCTCATTTACAGAAAGACTTGGGCCGAACACTTGTAACATATTCAGCAGGTTCTGCATACCCTGCGACAACACAAGCTATATGCCAACTTGGAAAAATGCTCCTTCGACATGGACATGGTCAATTACTTGGGCTACATAATTGATCAGCATGGTGTACATGTGGATCCAGCCAAGATCCAAGTCATCCATGACTAGCCAGCGCCAACCACACTCACTGAGCTTTGGAGCTTCTTGGGCCTTGCCAATTTCTACCACAGGTTCGTGTTGGGATTCTCCCATATTGCATGGGCCCTTAGCTAAATAACCAGGGGTGGTGGTAAGGAAAAATTTGCGTGGGGCCAATCCCAACAACAAGCGTTCGGCGATTTGAAGCAGTGCTCGTGCTTAGCCCCAATACTTTCACTACCAGACTTGCAACAACCCTTTGAGATCGAGACAAATGCTTTAGACTATGCGGTGGGTGCCGTTCTCACTTAGCACGACCACCCCGTGGCCTATCATAGTAAGACACTATCGGATGTTGTCCGTAAGTACCCTACTTACGGCAAATAAATGTACTCCATTGTGCAAGCCTACCGCCAGTGGAGAAATTACATTCTTGGGAAGGAGACAATCATCCACACTAATCATAAGCCATTGCAGTTCATGTAGACACAAGGAAAATTGCAAAATGATCGCCATCAAAAGTGGTCCACATACTTGCAGTAATTCCACCTCAACATCAAGTATAAAACATGAAGCACTAATCGCGTCACTGATTGCTTTAGCAGATCTCCAGTCGCGACACTCACCACGGTGCTAGACTCCTGCAGCCATGAGGCCTCTGGATGGGCCCCACTCTATGAGACAGACTCGGACTTCGCCACCACCTACCAAATGCTTAGTGAAAACACAGTTGTCGATAATTTCCATCTTCAAGATGGGTTGTTGTGTCGTCTGGGCCATATCTGTGTTCCATCAAGTGAGCGAGTGAAGCTGATCTAGGAAGCCCACTACAGTCGGGTGGCAGGACACTTCATCGTCGAAAAGACAACGACGATGCTACAAAAACATTTCTACTGGCCGAAACTTCGACAGGAGGTCAACAAGTATATCAGGTCCTACACTGCCAGCGCTATTGCCAAATCGAACACTAAGAAACAGGGCTTGTACACCCCTCTTCCTACTCCTGACAAGCCATGAGAATCCATCTCAATGGACTACATGTTGGGCCTCCCGTCCACCAAGCGGGGAAATGCCTGTGTTTTTGTGGTTATTGATCGCTTTTCTAAGATGGCGATTCTGGTTCCCTGCAAGAAGAACATCACAACAGAGGCCACTACCAAGCTCTTATTTGAACGAGTCCGGGTACATTTTGGAATCCAACAAACCAATGTCTCAGATCGGGACAGTCGATTTCTTAGCACATTCTGGTCGAGCCTCTGGTCACTTCTGGACACCAATCTCACCAAATCCACGACTTTCCACCCCCAGACAGATGGCCAAACCGAGGTCGTCAATCGAATGATTATGCATATCCTTCACATGTATATTCAAAGCACCCTCGCACATGGTATGAGATCCTTCCCTATGTCCAACATAGCTACAACCGAGCCTTGCATAGCTCAACCAGCCATAGCCCCTTTTAGGTGGGGTTGGGATTCCAACCATTGGGTCCCATAGATGTTGCACTTCCCCTTGCGGTCACCTCAACCGACTCATCTCCTACTCCAACTGAAGCTCACAAAGACACCCAGTTCATTGAGTGGATCCAACACATCCACCAACAGGTTCAGGATATCCTACAGAAGTCCAATGACAAGTACAAGCAGTGCCATGATCAACATCGTGTGCCACATAAGTTTCAGGTGGGCGACAAAGTTTGGTTGCACTTGCAGAAAGAACACCTTACATGACCCCACCAAAAGATTTGTCCACTCTGTTATGGGTCGTACACCATCACCAAGGCTGTGGGGGATAATTATTTTGAGCTCAACATTCCTCCTTTCCTTGGTGTGCACCCAGTGTTCAACGTGGATCTCCTTCGCCCTTATTTCCCACCATTATTGGACACCTCAGACGTAATAGAGCAACTAACACCAACATAGCTCAACCCCGAATGCAGACAATAGGCATCCAACAATCAGATTGTGGACACATAGATCAAGGGCACTCAACAACAAAGGATCTAGCTTTATCAAGCTGTCAAAGCAAGGCAACTCTTGCACCAAGGCAAGTGGCTCACCCGGGGCCAAATTCAACAGAAATTTCCTCATCTGATTGGGGAACTCAATGCAATGGATACCATTGATTCCTAAGGAGGGAAGATTGATCCAGGTGGATATTAGTGGCCACCCACCTCTTCCAACTGGCTCAAAACAATTTTCTGACAATTTTGGCAATTTACTATTTTTAGCAGTTTTAACTTCCGGGGCCATTTTGAGGGCCTAAATGAAGGTTTTTCAGGATTGAGCTTATCAATGGTATTCAAAGGCATGATTGAGCCCACAAAATGAATCTCCTCAACAATACCTTTCCAACGGGCTATCATACACCTAAAACGAAGATCGTATGCAAAAGTTACGACCCCAGGAAGTTGATGTACTAACTTATCCAAACGGGGCCCACATGACTTTTGGTGCTTCATCTCCTAGGGTTAGGTTTTTGGATGTCTAAGGTTTTTGGCATTCCTGTTTATTGTAAAAAGGCCTTTGGAGCCTCATTGTAATCATCTTCTCGCGAATGAGCACAACCATCACATCTCTTCTAAGAGATAAGCTGCCACCATTCCAGCAAGCTTGCTTCCGCTGCATTTTACAGTTTCAGCTTATTTCCTTATTGAATAGAAAACCGGTTTTACTGTATATCTGTTATTTTGTGTTAAGCACCTGTTAATAATCTGTAGTCATTTCGTTCTGCTCATAAAATCCGGATCAATTAGCCTGTTAAGACCTGGTTTTTGATCAATTCCGAACTGTGACTCCATTTTCCCAATGGCCCATTTTCCCCTGTTCCAATCAAATAATTCAAAACAAACAGACAACCCTGTACTTTCATAACTAGCCTAACATTCTAATCCAAACAAAGATAAATCATACAGAGAGATCCCTCTATGAGTCTACGAGGGCTAGATCCTAGACTCCAAAGTGGTTTTGTGGTTACCTCTATCAACTTCTTCCTCAGCCTGAGAAATTATAGAGCGTTAACATAGTGGCGACCATACTGGAGAACCTTCCTCAGAAAATGACATTAGGTTCCAGATCTAATTACTGATGGTGGATAGTGATCAGACACAAGAAGGATGAATCATCCACCTGGTGACTCCAATAAACTCTAATCAGTTTCAAAGACTCCACTAGAGGAAGAACCTGAAACATGACAAGACAATTTGAAAAGATCAGGTATTCAAATTGGAATTTCATCCCAAGCGTAATATGGTGTATTGTTAGTTATTTTTTCAATAAAATTTTCCAATGTACACTATATTTGAAAAGCGATCACAGACCTGCATCCAAGTCTTTTCCTTTGAAGATTGTAAATACAAATGTTCTTTATGTTTTTGATCCTGGTCAAAACCCTTTTGCTACAACTTATATTGGTCATATTCCATTTGATGAGCCTCAAGAAACCAAGGCTATTTTTACAGCTGATGTACAAACCCCCATACCCTCTAAAGTCCCAGACATATACAAGCCTCTCATATTACCTCCAATACTCCATGGTTTCCATGAAAATTATCACAAATACCTTCCTAGTTTTGATGGAGAATATGGTAACGTCACTGCTGAAAAACACATTCAGGGTTTTGAAAATTTTCTCGACCTTTTTGAGGTTGAAGAGGATGATGCCAGTATTAGAATTTTTGCCCTATCTTTGCAAGGCAAAGCTAAAGAGTGTTTCAAAAATTTGCCAGCTGCAAGCATCGGTGATTTCCATTGATTTGTGAAAGTTTTCCTTGATAAATGGGTGATTAAGAGGAATCCTTTTATGATTTTAGAAGAATACAATCATTTGAAAAGACATCCAGGAGAAACAATGCAACACTTTTCAACCAGATTCAATCAAGTTTATTATTCAATGCCTGATGATATAAGGCCACCTCCTGGTTTATCTCTCTTACACTACCTAGATGCCTTTGATCCAGAAATGGCATTTCAATTGAGAGAAAGGAACACTACAACACTCAAGGAAATGCAGGATAGTGCACTAAGTGTGGAAGATAATTTGTTGATCAAAAGGTCAAGGTTGAAGGCATAAGAGAAGGAACATTTGACATCTTCCAAAGTGAAACTAGACATTCTGGCAAGCACAATGAAAGAAATGATGCAAAAGATTATCATGAGAGATGAACTCGCTGATTAAATACACCATGTCCCATTTGTTTCAGAAAAAGAAAGGGTCATTTTTCCCAAGCAACTCATCCTTGGTATTATAGATCAAAAAATGATTATTTTATGTATTCAATTCACAACATGGACAAATATGAAACGCAAAATCAGCTTGTAGAGGAGCAATCAACTGAGCTAATGTGTATGTTTGATGACATTTCCTACGTGGATGATCTACCCAAGTATGATCAATATGATGATGATTATATGGTTGAAATCGATGCTGACTGGTCAAAGCAACCAACAACATATTGTTGGGAGGAAGAAGCTCAGTTACGACAATGAAAAGATAACAATCAGAAATTGCATATTAATTATGACAACAATGAGGAAAAGACAGAAAATCTTAGAGTAAGTGGAAAGTCTTTTCCCTTATGTTTTTCTTCATTTCAATTTCTGAGAGAAAACTGTAAGCAAGTTGTCAGTAGTAGGGATGGAGAATGTTCTAATGAATCGGTTGAGAATGTCATTGATGACATGGAAGTTGTTCTAGATCCAGGATTGCAGCCCTTGAGTTACATTTATTGTCAAACCATAGATGAATTGATACAGTATAATTATGTACCATTAAGCTTGAATTCATTTCAGTTTTTGAAGGAAAATGCTGCTAATATCTCTGAATCAAGGATTGGTAAGCCTATAGAAAATCATTTAGTCACATTGGAATCATTGCAACCAATGCAACAGTCATTTTAGTTTCTACAAGAACTAATAGTTGATGTGTTGGATGATCTATGTAGTCAAAGTCATGTTCCATTTGCTAGTTGTGGGCTTAAAATCATTTATGATATAGACATGATTAGGTAGTCAGTTTCCTGGTTTGGTTCAATTGGAGTCTCATTTCAAAATCCATCTAAAAATATGCAGTTAAATCAAAAGTTGTATGATGATACGTATAGCATATGTGAAGTTCCCAGTCATGACCTTGATTTGGATGAATTTGAATATCAATGAATAGGTCATTTCCATCATGACCCTATAGCTACATATATGAAGGAGCTCTTCTTTTCAGAATGTCAATTGATACCTGGAGCCTCTTTGATTTTCCACAGTCCCAAAGATTTATGTTATGAAGATCAGGTTGGAAATTAGTTCCTTATGCCTTTGCAAGCTCTAGTTCTGATGCCTATTAAAAA
>ML830602.1:46163-60004 GCA_009831015.1 Picea engelmannii | reverse complement strand
GTGGACTCATATGATTTATGTAGTTTTAATTTAATTTAATTAATTAATTTAGCTTCTTCATGGTGGAACAAATTAGATTTGAAGTTCTCATATCATGTACTTCTTCCCTTGTATGTAAGCTCTCTAAAGCCCCTTTTCAAAATAATTATGGCAAGGTTATTACCATCTAATATTTCCTTGGTCATTGTGTCATTATTAGTCCTTTCCTAAGGTGTAGAGGGACTATAGTGATCGTTAATTCGTTGATTTCATATTAGTTTGTCCTTTGACTAATTGTTTTTGCAAAATCTCTATTGTTCGAACAGGAGAACTAAAAACATTATTTTTTATATAATAAAAAAAACCTTATATGTCATTATCTCATTGGATAATAGATTCGGGGTCTTATTGCCACCTTCAATATTCCCAATGTTTTATATGTTAGCATATCCAAAGTTTTTGATCATCTATGGTCTTTTTCGATTTTTACTATTTTTATTTAAATGTTTAGATATCCAAAGTTTTGAGCATCGAGAGTCAGTTTTTATTTAGTTGATTTCATATTAGTTTGTCCTTTGACTAATTTATTTTTGCATAGTCTCTATTGTTCGAACTATTGTTATTGTTATTATTATTATTACGTACTTAAAGAGACATTTTTATTATTACGTACGTAAACAAGCCAGCTACACTGCATTGTTTCTTAAATGTTTACACAACGTGAGGCCCTTGGACGGTCCTGGCAACCTTAAATGTTTACCTAACAGGCCTCACAACCTTATTTGTTTACTTAACAGGCATGTTACAATACATTTTCCTCCCATTTTTGGGTACAACCTTTTCTGCAGTGAACTTGGGCAATATTGTTCTTCACCGACATTACTGGTTCACTGGTTGATGCTTGCTCGTTGGTTCGCTGGATGCTGCTTATTGTTGTTTGATTTAACTTTGAAAAGTTGAGGTCCTGTCGCTGCAGTTGGACCTCTTGGTGCTTGTTCACTTGTTTGTTGTTTGTTGCTTGCTCTTGTTTGCTTCAACTTTGCAAGGTTGAAGTCCTGCATCCGCAGTTGGACTTGTTGTTGCAGTTTGCACGGTTAGGATTCTTCCTCCGCAATCAGAACCACACTTTTGTCATTCCCCATTCACGGGTAGGTTTCCGTGCCATGGTTGCATTCCTAATCGTTGTATTTTGTTTGCTATTTTCAATTTGCAAGTAAAAATTTTCAATACTAGGAATGCCTCAGTCAAAATCTTCTTGCAAAACATCTTTGTATGTGACTACTACGACCAGAGAAACAAGAGTGTAATGTTGTCTTGGTATTGTTCTTGAACATCAATGTTTGACACAGAACCCACCTCTATCGCAGCCATAGTGACATATAAAAAAAGAAATCGAATTTTCTCCTCGTATTTTTTGTTCTTGAAAACCATATGTTTGGTGCATTTTTTTTTTCAAGCTGTTCCCTACCAAAATGTCTTGTTCCCCTTTGAATGTCAATGATGGACACAAAACCCACCTCTATTGCAACCATAGTGACATATAAAAAAGGAAATCGAATGTTCTCCTCATATTTTCTATTCCTGAAAACCATATGTTTGGTGCATTTTTTTTCAGGTTGTTCCCTTCCAATCACATATGCCCACTTCCATGTCCTGGACATCAAACCATGGCTCATTGGAAAATAGCAATGCAAAAAAAATATGAGGAACAACCTGAAAAAAAATGGACCAAACGTATGGTTTTCAGGAACATAAAATATGAGGAGAAAATTCAATTTCCTTTTTTATATGTCACTATGGTTGTGATAGAGGTGGGTTCTATGTTAAACATTGACGTTCAATAACAAGACCAAGAAAACATTACATTAATGTTTCTCTGGTCGTAGTAGTCACATACAAAGATGTTTTGCAAGAGTATTTTGAGTCAGGCATTCCCATTATTGAAAATTCTTAGTTGCAAATTGCAAATAGAAAACAACAAATAATGAATAGGATTGCAAGGAACTGAAACTTACCAGTGAATGGGGAATGATAAAAGTGCAGTTCCAATCACGGATGCATAATCCCAACTGTACAAACTGCAACTTTCTTAAATGTTTACACAACGCGAGGCCCCTGGACGGTCCTGACAACCTTAAATGTTTACTTAACAGGCATGTTACATTACATTTTCCTCCGATTTTTTTATACAATATTGTCAACAGTGAATTTTGGAAATATTGTTCTTCACCGACATTATTGGTTTGTTGGTTGATGTTTTCTCGTTGGTTCATTGGATGCTTCTTATTGTTGTTTGATTCAACTTTGCAGTTGCAGCTAGACCTCTTGGTGCTTGTTCATTGGTTTGTTGTTTGTTGCTTGCTCTTGTTTGCTTCGACTTTGCATGGTTGAAGTACTACATCCGCAATTGGACCTATTGTTGCAGTTTGCATGGTTGGGATTCTGCATCCACGATTGGAACTGTGCTTCTGTCATTCCCCATTCACAGGTAAGTTTCAGTGCCATGGTTTCATTCCTATTCGTTGTTTGTTGTTTTCTATTTCCAGTTTGCACGTAAGAATTTTCAATACTGGGAATGCCTGAGTCAAAATCCCTTTGCAAAGCATCTTTGTATGTGACTACTATGACCAGAGAAACATGAGTGTAATGTTGTCTTGGTTTTGTTTGTGAACGTCAATGTTCGACACAGACCCACCTCTATCATAGCCATAGTGACATATAAAAAATGAAATCAAATTTTCTCCTCACATTTTTTGTTCCTGAAAACCGTACGTTTGGTGCATTTTTTTCAGGCTGCTCCCTTCCAAAATGTCTTGTTCCCCTTTGAATGTCAATGCTGGAAAAAAAAACCCACCTCTGTTCCAGCCATAGTGGCATATAAAAAAGGAAATCAAATGTTATCCTCATATTTTCTATTTCTGAAAACCATACATTTGGTGCATTTTTTCTAGGTTGTTCCCCTCTAATCACATATGCCCACTTCCATGTCCTGGACATCAAACCATAGCTCATTGGAAAATAGAAATTTAAAAAAAATATGAGGAACAACCTGAAAAAATGCACCAAACGTACGGTTTCCAGGAACATAAAATTTGAGGAGAAAATTCAATTTCCTTTTTTATATGTCACTATGGCTGCGATAGAGGTGGGTTTTGTATCAAACATTGCCATTCAAGAACAATACCAAGATAACATTACACTCCTGTTTCTCTAGTCGTAGTAGTCACATACAAATATGTTCTAGAAGAGGATTTTGACTCAGTCATTCCCAATATTGAAAATTCTTACTTGCAATCTGGAAATAGCAAACAACAAACAACGAATAGGAATGCAACCATGGGACTAAGACTTACTTGTGAATGGGGAACCACAGAAGCACAGTTCCAATCGCGGATGCAGAATCCCAACCGTGCAAACTGCAACAACAGGTCCAACTACGGATGGAGGATTTCAACCTTGCAAAGTTGAAGCAAATAAGAACAAGCATCAAACAACAAACTAATGAGTCAGTTGACCATGCACTATTTTGTGACTACTATCAGACTACTATTTTGTGACTGAATTCCACAATAGAGGGAGTGAGCATGACCACACACTGTTGTGGATAGAGGGTGCACCGGTCTATGGAAATGATAACAACTCACAGAGTGAGCAGTTTCTGGACAAATACATAACATGCAACATAAATCATTTGGATCCAGAACTTGCCAAAGTTCATAGACATTATGATACAAGAAGCTGTAAAAAATGAAAAAAATCACATTGCAGATACAACTTCTATGTGCCGCCAATGAGAACAATAAGAATCATAGAGCCAATTAGTTTAGAGGACAATGTTCTCATTGAGAAATATAATTTTTTGTTCGCATTTCTAGAACAAGGAGACTTTGATGACTTATTGAGCTTCCAAGACTTCTTGGCAGAGCTAAATATAACAGAAGATGAGTACATCCAAGCCATGCAATCTACACTTAAACAACCAACAATTTTCCTTAAACGAAAACTTTCACATATTTGGAACAATAGTTTCTCCAAGGACATGCCAGTGACATCGAATGCAAATACAGATGCACAATATGTCCTCAATGCATATGTTGCAACATCATATTGCACCTTGTACATGACAAAGGTTAACAAATCTATGACAAGTGCATTCAGAAGAATACACAAAGAACATGAAAAAAGTCATATTGATGTTATGCAAATGATACGTACACTTGGAAATACATTACTTAATCTTCAACAAATCTCTGCTCAACAAGCAGTCCACATTGCACTTTCCCTCCCCTTGAACTGCAGTTCAAGAAAATTTGTCTTCATAAACACATCTCCACTTGAGAAACACAAATTGGAACATGGTTTACATTTGGGCCACCAAAAATACTATTAGAATAAAATAATATGAATAATGTTGAAATAAATATAAATAACATCTCTTTAAACTTGAACCAGAGTTTTTTGAGCTCCAACTATATTTCATAGTTGAGAATGTTTTTCCCATAGTTAATGTGTTTCTATCGCTTGATAATGATCAGACTAAGTGTTGTTGTGTGAGGGATAAAGTTCTTTTTTCCCTTTCTTTTTCCTCTTCTATACTTGCCCGTTTTTCCCTTTTCTTCTTCCCCTCTATTATTCGTTTCTGGTTCTATACTTAGTCGCATTTCTATGCTCGTGGGTTCCTGCGGTGGCGGACTGAAAAATCCTCATCTCCATCTATATATTCACATCATGAGTCCGATCGACTATCGTTTGTTTCCATACTTAGCCAATTTTATGGCCGCGGGTTCTCGGGTATGCGCTATCAAACTCTCATATCCTGTGTTCGGGGTATACATATTGCATCCAAAACTTCAGTGATCTACATTTCGACCCCAGACTCCTCGAACTCACAAGCCTCACTCTACGTACGATGACTCTGTCTGGCCACCATGACTTTCGATACTTAGTCGATTCTTCAAAGTTTCACGGGTTCACGGACTCTCGGGTTCACAAAAGTTTCAAATCATTTTTTGCTCCCCTCCATCGCCGCCACCTTTGCCCCTTCCCAATGAACATTAATTATACTTTTACTAGTGACAACTCACCACACAGATTCAGAAATATTGGCATTAATAAGCGGAAAGCTCGAGGACATCTCCCATTAAAAAGCATTAATGGGAGAATATTATGGGATCTGATGATTTTTTTGTGTCGATCTTGAATTGGCAAAAAATTGTTTGTTATTTTAGTTTTTTTAAGGCATCATCAAAGTAAGAATGCAATATTGTGCTAGCCCACTGCCATCTACAAAGGTGTTGATGTCATGTCCCTCTTTAATATTGTGTATATATTACAGCTTGTCATATTTGAAAATATGCTTGCATATGAAAATGTTAACTCATATGTTTTCTCTATTGCCTATGTGTTTGAGCAAAATTGTGAGCCGAAAACACCCTTCAAATTGGAACATGGTTTACATTTGGGCCATAAAAATACTATTAAAATAAAATAATATGAATAGTATTGAAGTAAATATAAACAAATTCTCTTTAAACTTGAAACTGAGTTTGTCAACCTTCAGGTATATTCCATAGTTGAGAATGTTTTTCCCATAGTCAATGTTTATGGTCGTGAGTTCCCGGATTGGCGCTATCGAATTCTCATGCCCTCTGTTTCATGATATACATATTGCACCCAAAACTTCTGTGATCTACAATTCGACCCCAGACTCCTCAAAATCGCAAGCTTCACTCTACCTACGATGAGTCTGTTTGGGTCTGTCTGACCACCCCACCTTTCCATACTTAGTCGATTCTTCACCTCTTGTTGTCGCAGATTCACAGGTTCGCGGACTCTCGGGTTCACAAAAGTTTGAAAGCATTTATCGCTCCCGTCCATCCCCGCCACCTTCGCACACTTCCCAATACAAATTAATTACGTTGTTATTAGTGACAACTCATCACACAGGTTCGAAAAGATTGGCATTAATAACCGAAAAGCTCGAGGACATCTCCCATTAAAATGCATTAAACCAAGATTTACGAGAGATTATATTATCATCCTCTAGTGTTCATTTTAAATACTATCAGGACATAATTACTGTCACGTGTTGCAATACAAACAAATCTTCATCAAAGCATTATATTTTCTCATAGGAACCCCAGTCTCCTGATATCGAATTGACAGAGGTCAATATTATGGGATCTGAATTTTTTTTTTGTGGATCTTGAACTCGGAATTTTTTTTGTTTACTTTAGTTTTTTTAAGGCATTTTCCCTCGCCTTTCCATACTTAGTCGATTTTTCACCTCACGTTGTCACAAATTCACAGGTTCCCGGGCTCCCAGGTTCACAAAAGTTTCAAAGCATTTTCGCTCCCGTCCATCCCCGCCACCTTCGCGCCCTTCCCAATGAACATTAATCATGCCTTTATTAGTGACAAATCACCACACAGATTCAAAAATATTGGCATTAATAGGCGAAAAGGTTGAGGACATCTCCCATTAAAACATATTAAACCAATATTTATGGGAGATTATATTATCATCCTTCAACGTTCATTTTAAATACTATCAGGAGCAAAGGAACGTTCTGATCACCTTATGGTTGCAGCTCGACAACATTTATGTGGATACACGTTGAATATTTTCAGGCGCGAGGACTAGATTTTTCAGTGGTCAAGAGCTTATGACTACTACTCGTCCCCTTCTTCCCAGAAGGAAGTTATCTAGATGTCTGGAATTGCACGGGCAGGTTGTGTCCCCAAACTTTTTGACTGTAAGGAGTTAGTCACCTGGTGCATTGAAAATTATATTCCAAACCAGTGGACTATCCAGTTGCGGGACCATTCCTGAGTCTCCCTATCACCTCAAGTATTTCGAAAGATGTTAAGACTTCTCGAGCCAATGCTTACTTTCAAGGGCAAGGATTGCAGGGAGTTCTTATCTTTTTGTTCAACATTTCGTACTTTGATAAGTGTTAATTTCCCTCTGTCATCGAAAACTTGGGTTTTAAGGTGCCTTCCTTGCAATGTTCCTGGTCATCCACATCTAAGACAACTTAGAGATGCCATTCAGGCCCAATTGAAATACGAGGGAGTGGATTTATGTGACATCATCTTTGCGGGAAAAAACTTATGTTAGCCAACAAAAGCTCAGACAAAAAATTCAAGTATCTTATGATTGGTATTCTCCTTGTATTCGATCGTTTGGTTGGTTGAAAGACCTCCCTACAGATTTGTATGTTGAACTTCTTTGTTTTGTTGCTGGAAATTGGAAGGGACTTTCAAGTCACCTGCAAAATGCTATTTTGTTGATGTATATAGCTTCTTCCAACAACACAGATTTGACAAATGTATCAAATGATGCAGACCACACCATAATTTATCTTTCGTCACAGGAGTCACACATATCATGGCTTACAAAATGGTCTCGAATATTCGGAAGTGACGCCAAATATTACTCCATGGCCAAATATACTCAGAAGGAAATTATAAATTTGGATCCTCGCGAAGGTGAGAAACTGTATGAGTGGTTGAATCAACATCCTAAAATTACAAAACTTTCTATCTCAAAGTTTGTTGAGCAAATTTTGGATGTAGTAACAGACTCGACAGACAATCAAATTCTATCTCAAAGTTTGTTGAGCGACTTATGGATGTAGTAACAAACTCGACATACAATCAACTTTCTATCACTATTGCACATTGTTTTCACTATTCCTATGCAAATAATTACGTTTAGGTCGAAGAGATTAGCACTCTTTTCAAGAATATTCTCTTAATAGTTGAAGGTGGGTATATAATCAGGGAGCAAGGCTCTCAAAATTTTCTAATGCCTGCATCAACACATAACTGGGAAAAGTTAATGGGAAGGAATTCTGGACTATGGACTTTGCAACACTTTCTGAAGATTACTTTATACTACCACCTTCTGCAGGAAGTTTGACATATTCAGGTAATGATTTGGTTTATGAAGATCACCTTTTACTACCACCTTCATGTAATGATTTTGTTTCATTCTTTAGAATAAACCTTGATGTAGTAGATATTCTAGAGCTATTTCCATTGAATATCAATCTTCCTATTGTTTCTCGTGCTTTGAATAAAGAGAATGCATTTCTTCTGTTGCAGTAGATCCGATATTTGAAAAAAACGGAAGTTGCTTGATGTTTGAAGTATTAACTTGTTTGGTTCAAATAAATCGCCATCACCTCGCCACAAGTGTCTCTCGAGTTGTTCATCGAGATTACAGGTTGATACGCACATAGTGTCTTTCTAGTCATAGAGTGCTTCCATCCCCAACTTGGGTTTGCACAAATGCTTTTATTGCTCTAGGGAGTTTGATCGCTTTGTGGGATATGAGTTGACTATATATTAATTTCAGTTGACTTAAAAATGTTTATGTGTGAAACCTAATGTTAGACATAGAAAATGCAATTTTTTGTTTTTTAAGATATAAAATAATGCATTTTTTTAACACACCATTGGTCGAAAAGTTTGAGGTGTTATTTGGGATTCACGTCCTTCAAGAATGTAAATTAATTACAAATTTAATATTGCTTCTAGCAATGCATTTGATCCATTGTCGACTATGAAAATTGCATTAACATTGCAATGTCCAGATAATAAATGTCTGACATGCACCTAATGTCGAGGTCATCATCGCACATGACACCCAACCTCCAAAGATGTTTGGACTCAAAACAACATTGTAATTGTCATGACAAAGCAATGCTAAAGTTGATGCTCTTTTGCAGGTCTAACAACCTTGCAGTCTAAGTGCTTTGACAATGACAAGCTTACTTGTTCACTGCATTACCGCCTTGCAATCGATGGCACTGTTCCCATTTCCACCGCCAGTGTCAATGTCCGAAGCTGAAGCTATCTAGAGCCTGGATTCACTTCCAGTGTCGATGTATGAAGCTGATATTACCTGGAGCCCGGAGTCACGACTTGATATACTTTTGCATCTGTTCAATTGCATGTAGGTGCAGGTATTAGTGGGTCAGGTTGCGTTGCATACGAATACTGGCTACAACTCACACAGTTTGGGACCAACAGTATGGCTATAGCACAGTGGCTAGCAGGCTCTCTAAAATTTAAACTATGACAACAACCAATCAATATATCGTTTATTGTAAGCTCTTTTATAATGATATTACATCAACTAGTAACACTATTCAAGATCCCGGGAACGAACAAACTCCCTAGAGCTAGTTTATTTCCATCATGTTAGTTGGGATAGAGGGATCCACCACTAGGACAAAGAAACAAACCAAAAATAAAAGCATATGTGCAAACCCAAGCTGGGGATGGAAGCACTCTACGACTAGGAAGGCACTATGTGTTAATCGACCTGTGATCTTGATCAACAACTCGAGAGACATTTGCGGTGAAGTGATGGCGATTTATTTGAACTAGACAAGTTAATACTTCAAGCATTGAACAACTTCTGTTTTCTTCAAATATCGGATCCACTGCAACAAAAGAAATGCATTCTCCTTATTCAAGGCACATGAAACAACATGAAGATTGATATTCGGTGGAAATAGATCTGGAATATCTACTACATCAAGGTTTCTTCTAAAGAATGAAACAAAATCATTGCATGAAGGTGGTAGTAAAAGGTGATCTTCAAAAACCAAATCATTACCTGTATACGTCAAACTTCCTGCAGAAGGTGGTAGTATAAAGTAATATTCAGAAAGTGTTGCAAAATCCATAGTCCAGAATTCCTTCCCATTAAATTTTTCCAGTTACTCGTTGATGTAGGCATGAGAAAATTTTGAGAGCCTTGTTCCCTGATTATATACCCACCTTCAACTACTAGGGGAATATTCTTGCAAAGAGTGGTAAGCTCTTCAAACCAGATGTAATTATTTGCATAGGAATAGTGAAAAGAATGTGCAGTAGTGATAGAAAGTTGATTTTATGTCGAGTCTGTTACTACATCCATAGGCCGCTCAACAAACTTTGAGATAGAAGTTGTCTGTCTATCGAGTATGTTAATAAATCCAGAAGTCGTTCAACAAACTTTGAGATAGAAAGTTCTGTAATTTTATGATGTTTATTCAACTACCCATACAGTTTCTCACCTTCGTGAGGATCCAAATTTATAATTTCCTTCTGAGTATATTCGAGCATGGAGTAATATTTGGCGTCACTTCCGAATATTCCAGACCATTTTGTAAGCCACAATATGTGCCACTCCTATGAAAAAAGATAAATTCTGGTGTGGTCTGCAACATTTGATACACTTGCCAAATATGTATTGTTGGGAGAAGCTATATACTTCAACAAAGGAGCATTTTTCAGGTGACTTGAAAGTCCCTTCCAATTTTCAGCAACAAAACAAAGAAGTTAAACATACAAATCTTCAGGCAGACCTTTCAACCAACCAAATGATCGAATACAGGGAGAATACCCATCATAAGATACTTGAATTTTTTGTCTGATCTTCTGTTGCCTAACACAATTTTTTCCCCCTAAAGATGACATCACATAAAACCACTCCCTCATCTTTCATTTGGGCTCGGATGGCATCTCTAAGTTGTCTCAGATGTGGATGACCAAGAACATTACAAGGAAGGCACCTTAAAACCCAAGTTTTCGATGATAGAGGAAAATTAACACTTATCAAAGTACAAAATGTTGAATAAAAAGCTAATGTATCCAGGCCATATCTAGAAGAGACAAACTATTCAAGAAGCTAACTGAGATAGATCTAGCTGGCAGCACCAATGAAGTCCAAGACCCAAAATTGATATTCAACTCGTTTTGTTTAACCAGGCAAGCATTTGATGATCAAGTTGAGATCTATAAAATAATTTCATTTGAAAATTTCTATGGCATTCTTGAATATGGTGAATATGACGTGATAAATTGGTTAGTTGATTATTCGATTACAAACCAATATATTGAAGAGGCATTACACAACCTCTCTATTGATCTAAGGGACTTGGAAAGTGAATTCTTCAATATAAGAATCCGGCATGAAATCAATGTGGCGCCCATGAGGAGCTACATCAAGGAGTGGTTCAAAAAGGTTGTCGACAAGATTACCAATGAAGGGCAAAGGAAGCTTGAGACGGTTCCCATAACCACCGAGGAAAGCCATAAAATGAAATCAATGAGCAAATGACAAGGCATGGGATACCATCATAGTAAGTTCATACTGATCACATTCTTCTGTCTTTGTCAATGTCTTCATCCAGTTACTCGACCTCTTTAAATAGAAAGGTTTAACTGATGACTGGCAATTTTCTCTTTCTTCTTTCCAGGTTTTGCTGTCTTCCATCGCCGACTTTCTTCTTTCTACAAGATTGATTCTTGTACATATTTGCTTTATGGTCCGCGGGAGCCCCAATCCTAGCCATTATGGAAAACACATTTAAATTTCAGAGAATTTTACTTTACTATATATTTTTTTACAAATTCCTAGAGAGCTATTTTGGGAAATAATCTCAACTATATTTTATAACCTAGTTTATCCGAATATAAAATATTTAAGGTTGTTGTATGGTGTTTTTCAATGTTTAATATTGTTTTTTTGAATTTTGTATATATATTTTTAAATTAACTCATTTTCCTGTACAACTATTGATAGATGAATTTAACCTCTTTCTACAAGAATTTAAGATGCTCTTTGATCCATAGTTAAAAATGCACGATAAGCTTTTTTATTCCCTGCCCAGTACTTCCATTTAAATAAAAACTACTCTATTGCGACATCTGTAGCTTTCACTCCTTACATTTTACATGGAAGAATAATTTGTGATAGGACATAGTTCTATGGCACCCACCCTATACTTAAGAAAGAAATGGGTAGGCCCATCCTGCTTTCATTCTTCAGGGCCCCATAAATAGAGTCAATGAATGACTCTATTTCAACATGGAAACTCAGGTGTTGACGTCATGTTCCTGTTTAATATTGTGCATATATTACAGCTTCTTATATTTGAGAATATGCTTGCATAAAAAATGTTAAGTCATATACATATATTTGAGAATTTGCGAGCCGAAAACACCCTTCAAATTGGAGCATAGTTTACATTTGGACCACAAATAATCTATTAAGATAAATTAATATGATTACTATTCAAATAAATATAAACAATTTCTCTTTAAACTTGAACTTGACTTTGTTGAGCTCCAAGTATATTACATAGCTGAGACTAAATGTTCTTTTCTCCCTTTCTTTTCCCTCCTCTATACTTATCAGTTTTTCCCTTGTCTTCTTCCCCTCTATTATCCCTTTCTTGTTCTATACTTAGTCGCATTTCTATGATCGTGGGTTCCCGTGTTGGCGGATTGACATATGCTCATCTCCATCTATATTGTCACATCATGAGCCCGAACGACCATCATCCCTTTCAATACTTAGCCAATTATCTGACTGCGAGGTCCCGGGTTAGCGCTATCGAACTCTTATGCCACATGTTCCATGATATACATCTTGCACCCAAAACTTCTGTGATCTACAATTCGATCCCAGACTCCTCGATCTCGCAAGCTTCACTATGCCTGGGTTCACAAAAGTTTCAAACCATTTATCACTCTCTTCCATCCCTGCCACATTCGCACCCTTCCTAATGCACATTCATTATGATTTTACTAGTGACAACTCACCACACAGGTTCGAAAAGATTGGCATTAATAAACGAATAATAGATGTTGTTGTGTGAGATACTTACCCCTTTTCCCATTTTCTTCTTCCCCTCTATTATCCCTTTCTGGTTCTATACTTAGTCACATTTCTATGATCGTGGGTTCTCGGGCTGGCAGACTGACAGATCCTCATCTCCATCTATATCCTCACATCACGAGTCCGACCGACCGCTGTTCCTTTCCATACTTAGCCAATTTTGTGGCCACGGTTTTCAGGGTTGGTGTTATCGAACTCTCATGCCCCTTGTTCCGTGATATACATCTTGCACCCAAAACTTCCGTGATCTACAATTCCACCCCGTGCTCCTCGAACTCGCAAGCTTCACTTTACCGGGTTCACAAAAGTTTCAAAGCGTCTATTGCTCCCTTCCATCCCCACCACCTTTGCACCTTTCCCAATGCACATTAATTATGCTTTTACTACTGACAACTCAATACACAAGTTCGAAAAAATTGGCATTAATAAGTGAAAACCTCAAGGACATATCCCATTAACACGCATTAAACCGTGACTTAGGGGAGTTCGACCGACCGCCATTCCTTTCCATACTTCGCCAAATTTATGGTCGCTGGTTCTCGGGTTGGCGCTATGTAACTCGCATTCCTTGCGTTTCTTGATATACACCTTGCACCCAAAACTTTTGTGATCTACAATTCCACCCCAGACTCGTCGAACTCGCAAGCTTCACTCTACTCAGGTTTGAAAAACGTTTCAAAGCATTTATCGCTCCCTTCCATCCCCGCCTCGCAAGCTTCACTCTACTTAGGTTCGAAAAACGTTTCAAAGCATTTATCACTCCCTTCCATCCCCGCCACCTTCGCACCCTTCCCAATGCACATTAATTGTTCTTTGATTAGTGACAACTCACCACACAGGTTCGAAAAGATTGGCATTAATAAGCGAAAACCTCGAGGACATCTCCCATTAAAACACATTAAACCACAATTTACACGAGATTATATTATCAGATATCTTCTTCACATGTTAAGTTTCATATTACTTTATGGGAAGATTCCATTTCATATTAATTACTTTATTCCTGCCATGTATTTATGGGTAGATTCTTTTTCAATAATTGTAAATTAAGATATAAGTTATATCTTAAATTAGTATTCAATGAAATTTCAACATAAGTTTTAATATATAATTTTTTTTTTTATCATTTCATTTCTAAAAAACAATTGAACATAACTTTTTAATATATATATATATATAT
>ML830602.1:4148-35403 GCA_009831015.1 Picea engelmannii | reverse complement strand
TTTGAGGAACTAATGTTGACATAAGTAATATTTTGTCTCTTGGTGTTTGTGAATAGTAGAGACAAAAAGTTGGGAATGACAAGCAAACTGTTTTTCCAAGACAAATTGGCATCTCCTTTAAGGAACTTGAACAAAGTTCCAAGGATGTTGGATTGAAGTCACATGAATAAGGTAATGTTTCAAACAAATAAACATTGGTGGTAGGATCGAAAGGAGTTGAATGAGGAGTTACACTCAGAGATGTTGAGGTTAATGTTGTTGCTAGTACGTTAGGTTCACTAGGTTCACCATGTTGAAGTTACATCTATTTGATATTATGTTAAATCGTCCATGCAGTCCAATCAAATCTCCAAGAAGAATTCCACTAAGCCTCAATAAAAAAGTGATTTGAAGATAAGTTACAAACTTAGCATGAAGGGAATCAACATTTGGCTTTGATTGAGTGCTATGATGAAAATGATGCTTTGAAACTCATTTTTTTTTCAAGGGAGATTCCTTCTCATTTTGATTTGGAATGCATTCAAAGGTTTCTTTGTTTTCTAGTTGAGTTACATATAGTCAATTTGTCCTTGGTCAATTCATAACCATCCAACAGGAAGAAGGCCAACAACCAACCTATTAGTTGTGAAATCAAATGGATTTAACAAGGATTGAAGATTGATTGCCACTTTTTGAATATGATATTTGTATGGTATACTCAAAATCTATAATATGGATCTTTGAGCTATTTGAGTCTTGGACATTGTAGGCTTGGGTTCATCGTGTTGTTTAAATTTAATCATAAAAAAATTGTTGTAGATATTGTTTTGAAATTTTAGTTCTTTATGTGTACAACAATTGAAACAACAAAGAAGGGAAAAATGGTCAATAGAGTCAATCAAATAGGAAGATGAAGAACAACTAACCTAAAAAATGTAGCAGTTGAGAACAACAAATCCAGAGTAAGAGCAGGAGCTAAGAAAAACAAACTCAGAGCATGAGCAAGAGTCGAGAACAACAAACTTAGAGCTAGATTTGTGTAATGTTCCCAAGCAGATTTGCTAGGAACTTAGGTGTTTATTTCTAATCTACTTGTATGATTTTGCTTGATTGTTTTGCAGGTTTCTTTCAAATTTGTGTTGTAAGTGTTTTATTATGTTTTAAAACATATAAATGATGAATATAACACAACAACATATGAAAATAACAAGATACAAGAGAGACAACAAAAGAGAATGAGCAACGACTTCAAATATGACCTTTATTTAGATAATAAGATGACCTCCATACATGGGATCCACATATATGGAATAATATAGATAAAATATAGAAGCTTGGGCTGAATATGCCTCCAAGATACAAAAATAAGTGAAGATGAAGTCCTCCATATCCTCCAGTAGTAGCATGAAAAGATGAACAAGATCAATTTCTTCCCCTTCTGAACTATTGCACCCAGATCTGGCTGAATTGCACACTTCTTGGCTGGGAAACCTCTAGGAATTTTGGATTCCTCTGTTTTTCCTTCCAAATCACTGAAATAAACTGTAGATCTATATATCTTATGATGGTAGACATTTGTGATGAGTCTTTTCAGATGTTGAGAGTGATTTAACCCTCCAACTCACTAGATCTACTAGTGACAATGCACCCTCCTTCATGAAATTAGTCCAATGACCACAATAAATAAATATGCAAGAGAAATCTACCATTAATAGCCGAGAAAGGGAACTCTAGGCTTGGAAAACCCTTTAGGAAAGAATTTCTCCCCAAATCTCCTTTCCTCTCCTCAAATCGAACTGATCTTCTTCTAGTAGTGCACCCCACCTGTAGAAAACCTCTTGATCTGTGCCTTGTCTCTTTTTTCCACTATAGAGACCAGCTTGTAGCTGAATAGAATGGTGAGGGAGGAATATTTCACCTCCTTGGCCAATATTGGACCAGGAACAGAGGGATGTTTCACCTCCTTGCTGGTCTCTAGGGTTTGTTTACTAAAAACCCTCAAAACATAAGTTGCATAGCTCAAGAAGAAATACGAGAAAATGACATGAATGCTGAGTGTGTCTCGCTCCTCTTTCTTTTATACCTCCATCTTCTATTTTTCAGTTGATTTACTTTATTGTCTTTTCTAAGGTTATTAATTTCTTTTTTCCTTAAGTCAAATAACCCTTTTTCTGCTTTATCAAAGTCACTTTAATAATATAACATTAAGTTCCTTAGTGACACTTTAGCACCTCCTAACCCCTTTTACCCATGGGACTATAGTCTAGAAGGGTTACTAGACTACTAAGTCCTTTAATGTTCTTGTCAAGGAGGGGGGAACATTACAGTCTCCCCTACTGGAAATTGCTTGCTGACAAGAAATCCTAAACCTGTTTTTTGTAGCACATGTACACTCTCCCAAGTGGCATCTTCTATAGGAAAATATTTCCATTTAACCAAGTATTCCTTAATGCTCCTATACCTTAGTTGTTTCTCCCTCATCTCCAAAATATCCACTGGAATCAAGATCAAGTGCCCTTCATCATCAACCGGTGGTAGCTCTTCATTAGTTACAACATGTTGTCCCAATGCCATATTTAAGCATGATACATGGAAAACATTGTGGATTTTTCTTCCATATGGCAATTCTAATTCATATGCAACTGCCCCAACTTTCCCTTGCACCTTGTAAGGTCCATAGAAACAATGTTTGAGATTTTCAGTGCCATTTTTCTTAATGAATTTCTGTCTATAAGGTTGTAGCATCAAATACACCAAGTCCCCTACCTCAAAAGTGTGCTCCACTCTGTGCCTGTTAGCATACAGTTTTTGCTGGTTTTGATCTCTTTGCAAATTGTCTTTGAGTTCCTTGAGAATGTCTTTACTTTCCTGTATCCACTCTTTAGCCATAGGGCCCCTTCTATCTCCAAACACAGTCTGAACAAAAGTGAGGGGATCATAACTGTATAAAGCGTTGCAGGGAGACATACCAATAGACATGTGGTGAGTGGTGTTGTAGCAATATTCACCCAGATAAAGCCACTTAACCCATGTTTTTTGTTGTCTAGATACATAATTGTGGAGGTAACATTCCACCCACTTGTTCACTATCTCAGTTTTCCCATCTGTTTATGGATGGTAGCTAGTGCTGGGAGTTAACTCAGTACCCACTAGCCTAAACAACTCCTGCCAAAATATGCTCATAAATATGTTGTCCCTGTCACACACAATCATTTTGGGTACCCCATGCAACCTGGAAACCTCCCTGAAAAATAGATATGCCACCTGAGATGCGCTGAAGTCCATGGAGATGGAAAAAAAGTGAACAAATTTAGTCAAGCGATCAACTACCACAAATATGCAATCCTTCCCCTATGCCTTGGGTAGACTTGTAATGAAATCCATAGACACACTTTGCCACTTGCGCTTTGGAATGGGGAGAGGTTGTAATAGAACTGATGGGTGAGTGTGCTCATCTTTGTTATGTTGGAAAGTGGTACACTCCTTGATGTGGCACATGACATCTCCCTTCATACCCTTCCAAGCAAACCTTTCCCTTATATTCCTATATGCTTGAAGAAATCCCTAATGCCCTGCTAATGATGAGTCATGAAATGCTTGAAGCACCCTTTTTTGAATAAGGACTCTGGAACTAGATAGATCCTCCCCTTGTAATAAATGATGTCATCAATAATCTTGTACCTGTCATCATGTAGTTGTCTATCCATCAACTCACATGCAAATTTGTCTTTAGAGTATTCCACTTATAGATGAGACTTCCAATCAATTGATATCTCTGACATGGAGTATGCTGAGGGTCTTCTAGAAAATGAATCTGTTACAACATTGATCGTCCCCTTGACATATTATATGTCAAATTTATATTTCTGAACCTTGCTCACCCAGTTTTGTTGTCTTTCATTAAGTTCCTTCTGCTCAAGAAAGTACTTGAGGCTATTGTGGTATGTTCTAACCACAAATTTCACTCCAACTAGATATTGCCTGAATTTGGCCAAGGCATGCATTATGGCTATCATTTCTTTATCATAAATGGTATACAACAACTCCGACCCCCTTAATTTGCGGCTCTCATAGGCAATGGGATGCTTATTTGGCATGAGAACAACTCTAACACCCTCACATGATGAGTCACACTCCAAGATGAAAGGCTGAGAAAAATCAGGCAAGGATAATATAGGACAAGTGATCATCACCTTCTTCATTGTGTCAAATGTTGATTATTCCTCAATACTCCACTTAAATTTCCCCTTCCTAGTCAAATCAATTAGGGGTGCATAAAGTTGGGAGAATCCCTTCACAAACCTCCTATAATAGCTGCAAATGCCAAGAAATCCCTTGAGTTTTGTAAGTGTTTTGGGTGGGGCCAATCAATGATAGCTTGGATATTCTCTTGGTGAACCTATACCCCTTTCACTCCAATAATGTGTCCCAAGTAGAGAACCTATGTTGTCCCAATTTCACATTTTTATTTCTTGGCATATAGATACTTCTTCTCCATGATGCTCAAGATCTCATCCACATGTTTGAGGTGATCCTCCCATGTTTTGTTGTAAATTAACAAGTCATCAAAAAAGAAAAGTAGATACCTCCTCAACTTTTTTTTAAACACATGGTTCATGCATGACTAAAAAGTGGTTGGTGCATTGGTCAAGCCAAAACGCATGACAAGGAAATCATAATTCCCATAGTGAGACCTAAAGGTTGTGTTATGAATGTCTTTCTCCCTCATTCGAATTTGATGGTATCCATAGTGAAAATCAATTTTTTTGAATTAAAATGCACCATGTAACTCATCCAACAACTCATCTACTCTAGGAATGGGGTACCTGTTTTTTATACTCTTCTTATTCAGGGATATGTAATCAATGCACATGCGCATAGCCCCATATTTCTTCTTCACCAACACAATTGATGATGCAAATGGGCTTGAACTTGGTCTGATATGTCCCATGGACAATAATTCTTTGATGGCATTCTTGAACTTGTCCTTGTGCTTCTTGGGGTGCCTATAAGGTGTAGTGATGATTGGTTTGGCCCCTTCTTCCAATTCTATAATGTGTTCAAACCCCCTATCTGGTGCTTGACCTGGAGGAATAGGATCAAATACCTTTTTATGCCTGTGAAGGATTCTTTGTATGTCTGAAGGGTACTAGTTGTTTTTCCCATCACTTGTTTCCATAACAAAACATTCAGCTGCATAGGCCACCTCCTCACACCTAAATATTGCATGCATTTTCTTGGTTGTCACAACTCTATGTGACTCCCCTGTCATCCCCTTAAGCATGAATCTCTTCTCCTCTTTTGTATTGAGGGACGTTTCCATGGTTTTGTAGTTGGTGGTAATTGGCCCTAAGGTGCTAAGCCACTGCAAACCTAATATGATATTAGTGTCAGGAATGTTCACTACATAAAAATATTGTGTCAAGGTGTGTCTTCCCAATGTCAATCTCATCTATGGAATATACATGTCACAAGCCATAGTGCGCCTTCCTATTACCTCAACCAAGAAGCCCTCAAAATCAACTGCGGGAATATGTCTCCTCTCTACCATAACAATATCAATAAAATTATGAGGAGCTCCTCCATCGATCAAAATTATTGCGTGTTGTCCCTGTACAAATCCTTTCATCTGAAAAGTGTTAAACTTAGGCACTCCACTCATAGATGCAATAATAACCTTCTTGAGTCATGCATCATGGTGTAAGGGTACCTCATCACCTTGCGCATGAAAGGATTTTTATTCCTCCCTGTGGATCACATGTATATTATGGATAAGTCCACCCTCCTCATCATATGTCTCTTCCTCACTTTTAGACACCACTTCTATATAGTGATTTTTCCCTTTTCCCAAACACCTATGACCTGGCTGCCATGGTTCTTTGTAGGTGAAGCATAGTTTCTTCCTTCTTAACTCTCTTCTTGTGGCTTCATCCAACTTCCCCTTGCCTTTGTCAATATGTTTAGTATCTCAACCCCTTGTAATGATTGAAGGTCTAGGTGTGAACCTGTTTTTGTTAGCTACCCCAACTAGATCTCGGGTGCACTCAATGGCACCCTGTAAGGTTACAAGCTTAAAATACTTAACCCATCCTTGCACAGGTTTGGTCAATCCTTCTAAATACATCATTAATAATGTGGATTCTGACATGTTAGGAAACATAACCAACACTCTCATAAACTCCTCAATGAAGGATTCAATTGATCATATCTGCCTAATCTATGTGAGATCCTTGAAATGAAGTTTGAGATCCTCTCTGTCAAACCTGTCAATGAGTCTCTGGGTGAAGTCATGATAAAAAGTGACATGATCGTGTCCCAAGGTGGTCATCCCATGAAACCACCAATCATGCACCTTGCCCATCAAGTACAATGTTTCAAACTTGATAGCATTTGCTTCCTCCATGGTATTTAATTGGAGATAAGCATCCATCTTTTGCATCGATGTTGTGGCTGATATTTTATTTGATCCATCAAAGGTTGGCAACTCCATTCTTCCTACCTTGCACCCTAGCTCATTTTTCGCCTCTATAACGATCCTTGGATTTTCTTTTCATATTGATATGGAAATACTACCCCATGGAAACATGTCTCCTAAATCCCATGCTCATGGCGTTGTACTCCCTTTCTGTGGTTTCCCATTCATCCCCTAGACTCTCATGATTCAAGGAACTAGCGTCCCTTCATTGTGCATCCAAAAGGTAGGCATGTACGCTCTAGGAGTAGATCTTCTAGCTGTGTGGGATTGGGTTGGTATACCTTCATTTGTTCTATGCCTTTCTACATTGCCTTTATGTATGGAATCCTCATGACTCTCATTTTCCCCACGAGACCCACTAGCATCATTATTTCCACCAAATAGGGGTGGATTTTACCATGTCTTTGCTCCATAAAATACTGAGAAAGAATACCTTGGTGTTTGCTTTGTTCCTCTACTAACCCTATCATTTTGTCTTGTCCTCTTTGGAAATTTGCAAAGGATAGTTTTATTTCTTCCTACCCCAAGGATAAATGGTTCTGCATAATAACCTAGTTATTATGTAGTGCATAATTCATTGTTTGAGTCACCCTTTTAGCCAAGAAAGATGCCTCTTCTGATGTTTCATTTTTTGTCCCATGAGTTTCCCCCATACCGACTTCTAGTTTGTCTCCTTCATGAATACCTGATACAACTTGTCCCTCATGACCTCTCCTCCTGGTCATCAGTGTTTTATCACAAGTTGGCGAAGGAAGTCACTTTGATACCACTGTAAATTTCCCAAGCAGATTCACTAGGAGCTTATGTGTTTATTTATGATCTGTTTGTATGATTTTGCTTGATTGTTTTGCAAGTTACATTCAAATTTGCACTGGAAGTGTTTTATTGGGTCTTACAACATATAAATGATGAAGATAACACAACAACATATGAAAATATCAATATACAAGAGAGACGACACAAGAGAATGAGCAAGAACTTCAGATCTAACCTTTATTTAGATAATAAACTGACCTCCATACATGGGGTCCACATATCTGGAATAATATAGATAAGATATATAATCTTGGGTTGAATATGCATCCAAGATACAAAAAAAGTGAAGATTAAGTCCTCCATATCCTCCAGTAGCAACATGCAAATATGAATAAGATCAATTTCTTCCCCTTCTAAACTATTGCACCAAGATCTAGCTGAATAGTGCATTTCCTGGCTGGGAAACCTCTAGGAATTTCAGCCTCCTCTATTTTTCCTTCCAAAACACTGAAACAAACTATAGATCTATATATATGATGATGGTAGACACCCGTGATGAGTCTCTTCATATGTTGAGAGTGATTTAACCCTCCAACTCACCAGATCTACTCGTGACAGTGCACCCTCCTTCAGAAAATCCGTCCAATGATCACAATAAATAAATATGCAAGAGAAATACACCATTAATAACTAAGAAAGGGCACTCTAGGCTTGGAAAACCCTTCAGGAAATAGTTTCACCCCATATCTCCTTTCCTCTACTTAAATCGAACTGATCTTCTTCCAACAGTGCACCCCACTTGCAGAAAACCTCATGATCTATGCCCTACCTCTTTCTTCCACTGTAGAAACAAACTTGGAGCTAAATAGAATGGTGAGGGAGGAATCTTTCACCTCCTTGGCCAAGCTTGGAATAGGAACATAAGTATATTTCACCTCCTTGCTGGTCTCTAGGGTTTGTTTACTAAAAACCCTCAAAACATAAGCTGCATAGCTCAAGAAGCAATAAGAGAAAATGACTTGAATGTTGAGTGAGGCGCCCTCCTCTTTGTTTTCTACCTCTATCTTCTAATTTTCAGTTGAGTTACTTTATTGTCTTTTCTAAGGTTATTACTTTCTTTTCTCCTTAAGTCAAATAACCCTTTTTCTTCTTTATCAAAGTCACTTTAATAATATAAAATTAAGTTCCTCAGTGACACTTTAGCACCCCCTGACCCCTTTTACCCATGGGATTATATTCTAGAGGGGTGAGTAGACTACTAAGTCCTTTAATGTTGTCAAATAGAGGGGAATATTACAACTTGAGAGCCATGAACCAACAAGAGTTGAAAACAAAAAACTAGGAGCAGGAGAAGGAGTCGAGAACAAAGAACTGATAGGAGATGAGAACAAAAAACCCAAAGTAGGATAAAGAGCCAAGAAAAACAAACACATAGTAGGAGTAGGAGATGAGAAAAATTAACTAGTAGGAGTCGAGAGCAAAAAACCCAAAGTAGTAGCAGGAGCCAAGAACAATAAACCTAGTGTAGGAGCAAAATCCAAGTACAACAAACCAACAAGTGCCAAGAACAACAACCCGAGATCAAGAGCAGGAGTAAGAGAAAGAATCAAGAACAATAAACCCTGAGTAGGAGTAGGAGTAGGAGCAAGAGCGAAGAACAACAAACTAGTAGGATCTTAGAACAAGAAAATTGGAGAAGGAGTAGAAGCATGAGAAAGAACCAAGAACAACAAACCCAGATCAAGATTAGGAGCCAAGAACAACAAACTCAAAGTAGGAGTAGGAGTTGAGAACAAAAAACCTAGAATAGTGGCCAATAACAACAAACTAGTTGGATTCGATAACAACAAACCATAAAATGTTGTAAAAGAAACAGTTCATTTGAAAATTTTCATATATATATATATATATGCACTTCTTTGGCTAAATTTTTTTCTAATTGTCAATATTTGGCTCCCTGATGGGAGAATTTTGTGTAGAAATTTTAATACAAATTATGTATTGCCTGGATTCTCTGGATCTAACAATTATATTCCACTCTTAAATACATAGTCGATTCTACAAATATTCTTGCGGAATTTAAAACATGATCGGCAATTGCAATACTAGGAAGAAAGATTATTCACACATAACACAGATGTTTTACCAGGAAAGCATAAAGCTAAAAACCCCACTATCATATATTATGTATATATCATGAATCATGAAAAAATATATACAAAACTCTAATCCAAGATCTCTCATTACAATATACAATCGTTTCACACTGTCATACAAAAATTGACAAATTCATGTGCCAATTTACTGCTTCTAGACAACTTGCCTCCTCTGCACAATCCTTGCTAATGGAAATCCCCATAATGAATGAATTCATTTTGCCTAGGTTGCACATTTCTCATGGGCACATCCACTATGTGTGTGGTTGCATGAGTGCACTCACAAATGTCACAATTGATAGTCAAACTATCCCTTTCACTTGTTATCTCAACCGGGTCTCCACTGTATCTGACATGCATGTAGTTAATAGTGGTAAATCTTCAGTTGCATGTGAGATCACTGATTGCGAATTAATTAATAATCAATTCACTAATATCTCACTAGTGTAAGTTCAGTTATAACTAGTACAACTGAGCTTAACTCACTTAACTAAGTTAAACTACTTTACAACTCACATAACTACACATCCAACTCTGTTACAACTTCAAATCACTCAATTACAACTAATTCGACTTGCATGTCCCACCAGTGAACCTTTGAACTCGAATTTCCTATAGCTAACTGATTTTCCACTTCAGTTAACTATTTCCAAGTGCTCATTGAGAATAGACTAATATTTATTGTCCAACTATTATTAAGGGATAATAATAGTCAACATACATCTATAAATAGAATTCGCTCACCATCTATAAATAGACATCATCTATAAATAGAATTTGCTCATCATCTAAAAATATACTTCCACCTAAAAATAGCCTGAGGCTCTATCCTAGTGTAGGTGCATAATTTTCACTAGTATCTTCTTGTTGAATCTCAACACTCCCTCTCAACAAGAAAGGGATTATCCTTCACCCTGATTATGTCTCTATGGTATTCGAATTTGATCCTAGTGAGCGCCTTCGTCAGAATGTCTGCATCCTGATCTTCCGTAGGAATGTACTGAAGCAGCATGATCTTCCACTGCACACAATATCTGATATGATGATACTGGATATCTATATGCTTAGATCTATCATGAAACACATGATTAATCGAGAGTTTAGTGCAACTTTGATTATCACAATGAATCACTGTCGGATCTAAATGAGAACCAAACAAACCAACCAAGATCTTTCTCATCCAGATAGCCTCACATGAAACTTGACTCCCTGCCATGTATTCTGCTTCTGCTGAACTGAGTGCCACGGATCTCTGTTTCCTGATGTACCAAGAAACAACTGTAGATCTGATACTAAAGATCCCCCCTGATGTTCTCTTTCTGTCCATTGGGCTGCCTGCCCAATATGCATCCATAAATCCATGCAACTTCACCTCATTCATCTGTCTGTACCATAAGCCATACACAGATGTGCCCCTCAGGTATCTTAGGACATGCTTACCCGCCTTCCAAAAGTGCTTGGTAGGCTTAACCATCACTTGACTCAGCGGGTTAACCGCATAGAAAATGTTCGGTCTTGTGTTCACTGGATACATTAATGAACCCAATAACTGTCGATAGACAGTAGCATCCACTAACTCTTCAGAAGTAGCATCCTCTTTCCTCTAGTTTCCTGGAAGAGGAGTATCCATGGGTTTGCAACCCTCCATGTGAAACTTACCCAGTATCTCCCTTGCATACTTGCCTTGAGACACAAAAAGTTCACCATCTCGCTGCCATATTTCCAATCCAAGGAAATAATGAAGAAGGCCCATATCCTTCATCTTGAACTCCTTTGCAAGGTCCTCCTTGCATGAGTGTATCAACTGCTCATCACCAGTCAGTATTAAATCATCAACATAAAGAAGAATGATTAAAATCTTACCCTCCACCATTGCATCAACCCAAGTGGGATCCTACACTGCTTCCTGAAAGGAAGATGGTTCAGTCACAATAATTTTTCTTATGAGAGCCATGTATCCATTAAATCGATCAGGAGATTGTCTCTGTCTGCGCTGTGAAGTACAGGCTCCTACATTCTATGCAACATCTAGTCTCAATCTATCAACTTCCGTGGTGCGCTTTTTGCCATTTCTGATGGATGACTCTGCATGAGTGGCTTCCACCACTCCATGAACATCCTCATGTGGTCGATCCACATCTTGAGACTCGATCCACATCTTGAGACTCATCTTTGGGAACCAATAGTCCCTCCTCTACATGTAAGTCTAGCTCCCTCTCAAGCGACAACTGCATGGCTTTCCCCTTAGCGAATTTTATATCCCGTCACATAGCAATCATCTTACTGTTAGGAAAATACACACGATAATTATGGGGTGTTTCTGTGTACCCCGCAAATATCCCAACTTCAACAGTCAGCTCCAGCTTCTTCCTGATGTTCTTGGTCACATGCACATAAACAGATGAGCCAAAAATCTTAAAATGAGAAACATCAGGTTTCTTACCAGTGAAAGCTTCTTCAGGTGTACTCATGCCAAGTATTCTATGAGGGCAATGGTTTTGCACATAAACCGCAACGTTGCATGCTTCCTCCCACAAATGCATTGGTAGGCCTTGATCATGCAACATTGCTTGTGCTACACCCATGATCGTTCTGTTCTTCCTCTCCATGACCCCATTTTAATGTGGGTTATAAGGTACTATGAGTTCTCTTCGAATTCCTTCTTTGCTGCATAAGTCTTTGAATTCGTTAGAGATGTATTCTCCACCATTATCGCTCCTCAGAGCCTTCACTTGCTTCCTCGACTCTTTCTCCACCAATGATTTAAAATCACAGAACTTTGAGAATGTTTGATCCTTCTTCTGCATGAAGAAGATCCAACATTTACAAGAAAAGTCATCGACAAAAATAACATAATACTTATGTTTTGTTGTTGAAGAAATCGAGAATGGTCCACACACATCTGTGTGAATTCTCTCCAGGATCATCGAAGCATGGTTCTCCTTTTCATGAAAGGTGGACTTTACATACTTCCCCATGGTGCAACCCTTGCACTAATCTAACTGAGCAATTGTTCCCATTGGAAGTCCAGTAGATAGTTGCTGCATGATTTTCAAGGCTACATGATGAAGATGGCCCAATCGTCTGTGCCATAATTCACCCTCATCCCGACTCACCACTTTTTCTACCTTGCCCATCATGGAAGCACATCCATCTACCTCCAGCTTGTAGAGATTCTTAACTTGAATCCCTATCTTCTTGACTTGACTCGTTGTTTTGTGTCGCAGGAACGATTTTCCATCATTGAAAACAACATCATAGCCTCTGTCCTCCAACATTGCGATTGAGACCAAGTTTTTCTTCAGACCTGGAACATGCATAACATCTTTCAATTGAAATGGTTTACCTGAATCCCTTTGAAAGGTAATGGTACCAATTCCAGTCACACTGTATCATCCATCATCGCCCATCTCAATATGCATTTTGAGATCTTTCTCCTCCAAGTCACTGAAAAGCACCTTATCTCCCGTCATGTGGAAGGAAGCGCCACTATCCAAATACCACACTGATCCCAATGCACTTGACGCCATGCATGTGATCAAGGAGAAGTCAAGTTCAAATTGCGAGACAAGGGCCTCACCAGTTGCAACTCCAACAACCTTATTTTTCTTCTTCTTCTGCGGACAATTAGTAGCGAGATGCCCATCTTCATGACAGTGAAAATACTTCACTTTGGACAAATCTGGCTTCTTTCCTTTTTTCTCGGATTTTGAATGGAATTTCTTCCCCTTCCATTTCCTTGCCTTGGAAGCCAAAGCACAATCCTATTCATCATCATGCTTTGATGAAGAGACATCTCTGGCGTTCCGCCTGAACTCCTCCTACACTGGATCCGACCATAGTCGTTCCCAATCTGACAATTTTTCCCTTCCATTGACAGAGTCTTGATAACTGTGCCAACTCTTGGGAAGTCCTAGGAGAACCAAGCTCACCAAATCATCATCAACGACTGTTATTCCCACACTCCCCAGCTCATCCCGACATTGGACAAACTTCGTGAGATATTTTGGAATGGAGTCGCCCTTCTCCATCTTGATCTTCCTGAGTTTATCTTTGAGTGCCAATTTCCTATAGTCATTGTTGTTTTGGAATAGATCCGTCAAAGTCTTCCACATTGCATATGGTGTGAATTTCCCATGGAGGCTTGAGAAAATGTGGTCTCGTACTCCCTCCAACAAGATCCTTCTCTCCTTTGCCACTTTCTTTTGCCATGCATCAAGATTTGCAGTGTCTGCAACATCTGGCTTCAGAACATCTTTGTCAATGAATTCCTTCAAGCCATTGTCTTCAAGTAATGCCTCCATCCTGTCCTTCCAAGCAATGTAGTTCAAGCTTCCCTCAAGTGCATACTCTAACCTCAAGCCATTGAAAACCATTTCGATCTTGAATCAGTTGTAGCACCAAGAAAGTCTTTTTGCAAATTTGAATTCTATCCAATCACAAACTCAACTTCTGCAATTTCTTGTGCTCTGATACCATGTAGAAATTTTAATACAAATTATGTATTTCTTGGATTCTCCTGATCTAACAATTATATTCCAATGTTAAATACATAATCGCTTCTACAAATATTCTTGTGGAATTTAAAACACGATCGCCAATTGCAATATCAAGAAGAAAGATCAATCACACATAACACAGATGTTTTACTGGGAAAGCATAAAGCTAAAAACCCCACTATCATATATTATTTATATATCATGGATTGTGAAATAATATCATACAAAACTCTAATCCAAGAGCTCTCAGTACAATATACAATCGTCTCACACTGTCATACAAAAATTGACAAATTCATGTGCCAATTTATTGCTTCCAGACAACCTGCCTCCTTTGCGCAATCCCTGCAATGAATGAATTCCTCTTGCCTAGGCTGCGCATTCCTCATGGGCACATCCACTATGTGTGTGGTTGCATGAGTGCACTCACTAATGTCACAATTGATAGTCAAACTATCCCTTTCACCTGTTATCTCAACTGGGTCTCCACTGGATTTGACATGCATGTAGTTAATAGTGGCAAATCTTTAGTTGCATGTGAGATCACTGATTGTGAATTAATTATTAATTAATTCACTGATCTCTCACTAGTGTAAGTTCAGTTACAATTAGTACAACTGAGCTTAACTCACTTAATAGAGTTAAACTACTTTACAACTCACATAACTACACATCCAACTCTGTTACAACTTCGAATCACTTAGTTACAACTAATTCGACTTGCATGTCCCACTAGTGAACCTTTGAACTCGAATTTCCTATAGCTAAGTGATTTGCCACTTTAGTTAACTATTTCCAAGTGCTCATTGAGAATAGCCTAATATTTATTGTCCAACTATTATTAAAGGATAATAATAGTCGACATACATCTATAAATAGAATTCCCTCACCATCTATAAATAGACATCATCTATAAATAGAATTTGCTCATCGTCTAAAAATAGACTTCCACCTAAAAATAGCTCGAGGCTCTATCCTAGTGTAGGTGCATAATTTTCACTAGGATCTTCTTGTTGAATCTCAACATTTTGTAAATATATTTTCTGTGCCACATCAATGTGCTCTATTACATTTAACTTTTGGCCAAATAATATGTTCAACTAAATGTTAACAACATTTTTTGGTTGAAAAGTTGCGAAAAAACATTTTTCTCAGTATTATTGCCAAAAAACAGTAACCAAGGCCCATGTTTTCACCCTCCAATCACCTAACAACCCTCTTTTCCTTTTCCCCTCTTCTAATATCACGGTCCCCTTGTTGTTCCCATGAGCAACCATTTTGGTGGAATTATAATATTATGTATTTTCCTTTTTATGTATACTTTTACACAACCATAAGTACACCATGGAAAATATGACTACCACAAAGTAATCGTAGCCCTTCATTGGGACTAATACACATTCACTAGTTGGGCCTCAGTCTTAATTTGTACACTATGAATATTTACAATCCATTCCACATTTTTAAAACACGAAATCATTATATCTTACCCTACTTGGATTATTTCCCATGACATAAACCACTTCACAAAATAATACATGGGTTATTACATATTATATTCTAGGGGTCAAAACTGGGATATGACATTCCCCTCCCCTTTGGAATAATGTCACCCTTGATGTTCTTTTCCTTTCAGGAATAAAATGATGTCTCCATCTTTCTATTCTTTAATTACTCTTTTTTTGTTTGTCATAAATGTGCTCGTAACTTACTGGGCCAACATTTCCACTATTGGCTAAGAAACCACAACCCAGGGGCATCTAAGCCGTCAAAATCACCCAGGGCTCACACCTAACCTGGGCCACACCATCCCTTTACATGGATAGACTTTTGGGTGTCTCCTTCCGACTAAACACACTGTAAGGGTATTGAACTTGGGTCGCCTAGCAAACAAAACCCACACCTTAACCGGTTGAGCTAGCGAGAATTGAATTTATATTCTTTAATTTAATCCACAATGTTATCCTCTCATTATAGGCTTGCATTCAATGACTATCTTGGACAACAATGTCCTACAATTCCTTTCACTACCTTGAGATGCTTCCAAGGGCCTTAACATTTCAACATATACCTACAATAAATATCAAGGAGTGCATATCTTAGCCATTTCTATGTAGTAATTATCCAATCCATAAGAATTTCAATTCAAAATTGAATCATATATATTCATATCCCAAGATAAAATATGCAAATTAGCCTATTATCTGTATGAATATATCTTTGCTTCACAACGCTGTTGTAACATCCCCGACCACCAACAGGCTGGGTAACACTACTACGCAGAATATACACTTATATAATATATGCATTTAATGAATTTAAAACACATAATCACAATAAACAAATAACTTTTGCTATCATACGAAAGGAATGGAACTAACATTAATTCATATACGCAACAAAATACATGATAACATTCAAGCATCACAAACATGCATAACATAAAAATTAAACACATAAATGATACTTATCTTTTAAACTGGAGTAACTCCACCAACTACTTGCAGACCTTCCATGAACCTCCTAGCCTTAGACCACACTGCTCATCACGCTCAACAATGGGTTACCCCCGAGCTAGGACTAAGCTCCACCCAAGGCAAGGGAATCCTAGACTAGACTGAGGTTAGAGAAAAACTGCATAGTGCAACCTGAAGGATTCTCTCCAGGAGCCTTCTTATGCCCACTACTCAAGGACTCTCATTGCCCACATGCCTATTCGACCTGGGAGTATACACCTTCACTGTCACATAGTCCATCGACTGCTTCACCTCCTTCTTAGGGTCTCGACAACATGCCGGATTAGGAATTATCAAAGATATGTAGCTGGTGTTGGACTCTCTCTAGGAGAAAACCACTTCCCAACAAACTCTCTCACCTGGAGAGAGCTGCTCATAGACCTGACAACCTTCCTCTTCAACCACGGGCCCGACAACCCGCTTCTTCAACCAGTTTCAACTCAATTACCGCAAGGTAAGGATAACAACAACAACAACAACATTCAGTTAACTCACAGGTGACAAATACAATAGGAAATTGGATATAGACATCCAAACACGACAATAGTCCACACTAAGACACAACATGGCTCAGGCCATATCCAGGATCTGTCGGGCTTCACAGTAAAACAACATAGGTCGGCTTCATGGTTTTTGGTTCCAGAGGTGCATGAGGGTGCAAAGGTCGATGACGGAGGTCTCAAGTTTAGATGGAGGATGGGAGAATGGCAGAACCCCCCAACACGGTTTGACTCTTGGGTTTTAACTGCATGAGCTCAGGTCGACACCTATCTCCCTGGAGCCACATGCACTCCATTTAGCATACGTTCCCTTTCCAGGAACTTAGGACAACACTCAACATGTCCACCTTAGCCTTCAAGAGTTAATAATAAAAGATTATTACTTTAGAGGTAAGCCCCCTAACTTATCCCCTAGGCCCAATTACTTAGCCCCCTCCCTTACCTAGCCTTGTGGAAGCTTAGTCCCCCATCACTCTTTCTTCATGGTCAGTCTGCACGCAACGATGTTTAATCTTTATTAATGTTATGTATAATTACATATACAAAAACAGGCTCCTGGCCTTTAACACTTAGGCTCTCTGGCCTAATAAACACACAAGCACACCAAATTATCAACACTCGACTCACCAGTCTACAAAACATGTTTACAATTCATAAATACAATAGGGGATCGTCCTTGGGGATATTACAATCCCCTCCCTTATTTTTGCACTATCCTCAGTGCAACTCTTTACACAACATCAACAAGATTTCCAAAATCTTCAAAAAAATGCGGGTATTCTGCTCACATAGCATCCTCATGCTCCCATCTCACATCCTCGAGAATGTACCAGGTCCACTAGACCTTTACAAGCCCTATGGCTCAATTATGGAGCTATTTTCTCTTCCGGTCCAATATGCGCACAAGATGCACTTGCAAAACACCTTCTTTCTCCACCTGAATCACATTCCAATCAATAACATGATTAACATCAGGTATATATTTCTTAAGTAATGAAACATGAAACACATTATGTATAGTCATGGATGCAGGTAATGCAAGCATATATGCAACTGGTCCAATCCTTTCTAGGATTTCAAATGGCCCACAAAATCTGGCTGCCAACTTTGAACAGTTTCCCAGCTTTAGGGAACTTCTGTTGGCTTTCACTTTCAAGAAAACATGGTCATGCACTTTAAACTCTCGGTGGTTTCTGTTCTTATCAGCATAACTCTTCTGCCTATCTTGGGAAGCCTTCAAATTCTGTTTAATCTTCAACATTTGCTCTTCCATTTCCTTGATCAAATCTGGCCCAACTATTGCTCTATCAGCTGGGTTATCCCAGCTTATTGGAGTGTTGCACTTTCTGCCATAAAGTGCTTCAAATGGGCTCATCTTCAGTGATGCTTGATACCCATTGTTGTAGGTGAATTCTACCAAGTGTAGGTAGTCTTCCCATTTAAATGGTTTGTCCATCACATACATCCTTAGTATGTCTTCTATTACTCGATTCACCTGCTCTGTCTGTCCATCAGACTTAGGATGATAGGTTGTGCTGAAGTTTAGATTCATTCTGAACCCCTTGAATAACCCTTTCCAGAATTTTGAGGTAAATTTTGGGTCTTTGTCCGACACAGTTGTCTTGGGAACACCATGCAATTGTGCTATTTCCCTCATAAAGATATCAACAACATTAGCTGACTTGTGAGTAGTCTTCAATGGAATAAAATGGGTAGCTTTCGTAAGCTTGTCCACCACCACCATGATTGAATCATGTTGCTTTCCTATTCTAGGCAATCCTGTGATGAAATCCATTGTCACTACCTCCCAGTTCCACTCAAGAATGGGTAAAGGTCGTAGCAACCCTGCTGGGTGCCTGTGCTAAACTTTAACTTTCTGACATTCCATACATGTGGCGATGTATTCAACAATCTCTTTTTTCATACCTGGCCAAAAGTAATGGCTCTTGGCTGCTGCCACAATTTTATGATATCCAGGGTGCCTAGCATAAGGCACATTATGCATTTCTTTCAAAATCATAAGTTTCAATTCCTAGACATTAGGTACATAAACTCTATTTTTGTACAAGAGTGTTCCATCAGTTTCCAATTTATAATCCTCCACTCTCCGTAGCATCTTACCTTGTTGTAGCTTTGCTACCAATTCCATGTATTGCAAATCTGCATTTGCAGCTTCCAAAATTCTACCCTTAATATCAGTTTGGTACATGCTAATGGATGTAGCATGTAGTTCATGCACTCTCTTGCTGAGTGCATCAACCACTTTGTTCTCTTTTCCTTTAATATGCTTGATATCAAAGTTGTACTTACAAAGGAATTCCAACCATCTACTATGCCTAGCATTTAAGGTTGGCTGATCAAACAAATACTTTAGACTATTATGGTATGTCCTTAGTTCAAACCTCCTTCCCAGAATCATAGATTGAAACATCAGTGTATCAATTTAGAGATTTAATGTAAAAAAAACAGTGGCTGCAATAACGTATCCTTTTAATGGAGAATAGATAGATCAATCATTGTACTATTGTAGAGCTTATTTCTCCTCTTCAACATGCTTTGCAAAATAGGGTTTTCACCAAAGAAAATTGCACTAGACAACCCTATCAATGCTTTATACAATGGTTCGCTCAAAACAACAAGTCGATCACTATGATTTTCACTATGCTTTCATCACATAACAAAAATTTCAATGTCATTCTATGTGGCTTTGGTACATGGCCTTGTTCTCCTCATAATCTTTGATATCAGAAGATTGACAAAAGATTTGCAGCAGATCTAAGTAATTTCTGACCGATATATTGCATATGAATTGTTGTTACAAACATAATGAAAATGATAATAATAAATATAATAATTGTAATAATATATAAAATCATTTAATTAATCAAGATGCACGTACCTCCTCACCTTGTGACCAGTCAATGCTATATAGCAACCATCACGAGGGTAGTGTAATCATCTTCTTCTTTATCATTATCAATAAATATCAATATTCATAATTATTCAATTTTCCAATGAATAACATTTTTCATGTTATAGTGGTATCAGAGCTTTCATTCTGATCCAACTTCCACCATTAATTTTCTTTCACTTATGCATTTTTCCCTATTAAATTAACCCCTATCCGTACCCTGTTCCTGACCCTACATACCCCACAACCCGTAAATGGTTTCTAAAACCGTATCCCGTCTCCCCATCCCTCCTAAAACCCTGTCCCTCCTACACCCCCGCGTCCCCACACACTATGCATCCTACACTACCCCCCTCGACACCCCTCGACCCTGTTCATGTTCCTAAAACCCCCACATCCTACACTACCCCCATAACCCCGTAACCCCATCCCTCCTAAACCCTGTCCCTCCTACACCCCCACATCCCCACACACTCCACATCCTACCCTACCCCCCTTGACACCCCCCTGACCCTGTTTTTGTCCTAACACCCCCGGCCCTGTTCCTAACACATACACTTACCTATCCCCCGTAACCCTTCCCAGTGTCTAGTGTCGCAGACCCCCGCGCCCTTATAGACCCAAAACTCCCCGCGTCTCGTAACCCTTCTCGGTGTCTAGCCTCTGCATATCGCACGAGACTCGTCCCGCCCACCCCCAACCACACACACACGTCCCATTCCCGGTCCACACCCAACTGACAGACCTGACACACACGTCCCATTCTCGGTCCCCTCACTAGCGGCCTTTCATTACCATTCATGACTTCTTGTAAAGTAGTGACCCATTCTCACCCTCACTTAATTTACATTAATTACAATATATATACCTTATGTTAATTTATTGTATATAATATATATAATATCTACATATACATAAAATAAAATTAATATAAATATATATTAATAATTAATATAAAATAAAAATAAAAAATTGCAAGGATGGTCAACAACAAAGAACTTAAGGCCGATGTGAACAAATGCAGAGATGACGTCAACTGTGTAAGGTACCGACTTAAAAATGTGGAAAAAACAAAAAAATACATGAATGAAAAAATCTATAAATTACTCGAGACTGAGAGAAAAATTGATCAGTTAATACAACAAGGTGAATTATTATTGGCGCTCTCCAAAAACGATAAAAGTCAAACAAAAAGAAGATTTGATGAACATAGTGAAAAAATTGAACAATTAATGGAACGTGTCGAGGCCTTATTTGTAGAGACCTTATCTTATCGAAGATCACCACTAAGCCCGAAAATACCAGAAATAAATTCAAAAAATCAAGGAAACCATGAAATTCTAAAGGAATTTTTTTCGAGAAATATGCACACACCTAGGTTCCATGACAGAGATTACCAGAAATTTAAAAAGGAGTTACCAAAATATGATGGCAATGACCATAGAGGAGTTGTTGTTTGGATAAACAAAATGGATGGAATTTTTGAATCAAACCCCCCGTTAGGTGAATGCGAGAAGGTAATGATATCCTCTAATAGTCTAGAGGGAGAAGCTTATTATTGGTACCTTTGGTAGTCCAGGAAATGTGATGCCCATTCCTTCCACTGGAAGAATTTTACAACAACCCTACTTAAAATATTTCATGACGAAGAGGATGACGACCTGTATAACAAGTTCGTGCATCTCAAACATAAGGGAAATGTAAACAATTATACACACGAATGGGAGGTTCGCGCAACAAGGCAATGTAGATTCACAGATGAGCAACTCATGAAAATGTACATATGTGGCCTAAAAGATTACATCCATAGTGAAATTAAACTATGGAATCCTAAAACAATTGAGGATGTAAGACACACAACAAGGCTAATAGAACAAAAAAACAAGTTTAATAAACCAACATTCACAAGTCCAGAAAGGTTAAATAAATATCCAGACGATAGAACGAAGAAATACACTATAGACAAACCTAACAAGTATTTACCACCTCATCTGAGGGAAGGTCAAGCTAGTCATCAAGACTCAAATAAAAAACGGAAAAACAAATGCTGATATTGTGGAGACAAATGGTCACTTGGACACAAATGCAACAATAAAAAATTATATTCTTGTAAAGTAGAGAAATAATCAAGCACATCTGATAGTGATTTAGATAACAAAAGTGAAGAGGAAGGTGAGGCCCCCAATATAGAAACCGATGAGGCCATGCCCAAGATATCCCTGGCTGCAATAACAAGAATAACACAACCTCAAACATTAAAACTCTGACAGTAACTGCCCTTGGAATTCCCTGCACTTTCCTTGGGTTTCCTTCCTCATCCAGGCAAGTGAATTCCTTGTTATGACAGTCTAATATGGCATGGTGTTGGTCCAACCAATCCATCCCAATTAGACAGTCATAGGAACCCAACGGTAAGATGTTCAATTCAACCCTTGTGCTCAGTCCATTCATGTCCGCTGGACAAGACTTAACCAATTCCGTAACCTTTCTCTTGGTTCCTGTAGCCAACTGCACTAACCAAGATTTTCCATGTTTTATTCTTGATAATTGCAAACTTTCCACCACTCTAGGATCTATATAACTATGACTATTCCCCGAATCAATTAAAATAGTAAAGGGCTGGTTATTGATAATACCTTCAACTTCAATCATGTGTGACTAATATTCTGCTTGCTTGTTGTCCAGGGCTGCGTAGATCCTCGGTATTCTACTGCCCATGTACTCCACTGTTTCATCTTGCTGAACATTATGGACAACTCTCACTTTGCCATTTTTGTGGGGACAGTCTTTGTACTTGTGGTTCCCCTGACAACCCCAACAATGAATGGGCGTCTGCCTTGGCCTTTGTCCCCCTACGTCAGCCATTCTCGGCTCTCTAAACGATGGCTGCTCTTGAGGACTGTTTTTGAAAAAGGGAGGTTTGTTTCCCTTCTGCCTCTGCTCTTTCTTAAACTTTTTCTGGTCATCCCAAGCCTTCCGAAAAGTAGGTTTTTCTCTTTGTTGTTCACATAAGCATTTCGCTCTTATTATAGTTTCTTCCATAGTCTTAGGGTCATCATATTGGATCTTGTCCCCAATGGAAGGTGGCGGTCCACTCAGATATCTTTGAATCTTGACAGTCTCATCTTTGATGAACACAACATACTTCAGTAATTCCAAAAACCTTCGTTCGTATTCATCAATGGTCATGCTTCCCAGCTTGAGTTCAAAGAACTCTTTCATCTTTCGGTCATAATATCTTTTAGTCAAGTATTTCTTTTCGAAATACCTCTTGAATTCTTTCTAGGTAATGTCCTTCTCTTTAATGTGTTGCACCTGCACAAGTTGATCCCACCACATTGATGCTTTTCCTTTCAGTTGATACATCACAATTCTTCCTTCTACATGAGAGGAAGAATTCTGTAGTTGGAATTATTTCCTCATGCCAAGCAACCATGTCTCGGCATCTTCCTCCTTCTTATGTTCTCCATCAAACGTAGGAGGCTTAATCTTGTTCATTTCTTCCTTCAGTTCATCCACTCCAAATCTCCTATGTTTTCTGGTAGGAGATGGGCTTGAACTACTGCATACCTCATTATTGGAATGTTTCGAGGAGTGACGATGATGCCTGCTAACGCTTCTTGATCTTCTTTTCTTCTCAGGGGTCTTGCAACTCCCTGTTTTGCTTGAGTCACTCTCCTTATCCAACTTCTTTTCGATTCTTTCCAGACTCTGCATCAACTTTAGATTGAATTCACCTTATTGTTCCTTAGCTTTCATGAGCTTCTTGTTATCTGCTCGGTTAGTCTGGGCATATTTCTGCAATCGATCAATGATTTTCATCATATGCCCTTCCTTATCTATCTCTTATCCATGTCCATTGGAGTTTGATCCTTCAACTCCCAAACGGACATCCATTCCTTTTGCTTCATTCTCTGAACTGGAAGCAGTCCGTGCCTCTTCCATTTCTTTGCACTCAGTGGAAACTCTATTCGGTTCTGGCACTCGTTAAACTTCTGCAAACACAATGTGAAAACAACCGGAATTTGTCAGGCCATCATTCCTTAACAAATCCCACAACATTCATAAACAAATCTGATTCAATAAAACTTTCAAACTCCATTTTCTTTCGAGGCTCTGCTCTGTGAAGTTTTCAGGCACTAGCCCCTTTCTCTTAGTCCCCAACCCACACGACCATGGTTCATGACCAAGCGCTATATGAATAAGAACTTACTTGGGCCTTTGGCCTTCGGCTTCGGAAGATTTCCAAGGACCACACAACAATCTCTCAGAGTTCAGATTACCGGATTCACGAAGTAGGGTGGATCAATAGTCCATGACTACCCAACATCCAATGGCTGACACCCACTGTGGAACTTCAAGCATGTGAGCTTTGGGACTTTGGAGCTTCGGAGCTTTGGGACTTCGGAGGATTTCACATCTGCACACCCCTAACGCCCGAAACCGTTAATTTTTTAACACTTCCATGTCATCTTTGGTGACGTTATTACGTTTCGTCACCTCGGCATTACGAAACTTTTGAAAGTTCTTTCTTTGGTTCGCTTATGAACCATTCTTCCAGAGTGTCAAGTCTCCAGACTTCACAACTGGTGCCATGCATCCATTGGGACCCACGGTTTCTCACAACACTTAGCGCCTTTCAAATTGTGGGGTCATGCATCCGCAGTTTGGAGTAACCCACAATTCCTTTGACGCTGACACGTAACCCCTCGGAAAAACCATGGTTTGGATTGCGGAACCACCCTGAGAAATTAATTCCCATGCAATTTGGGTCCCCGCAATTCCTCCTAGCCGTCGATCTGGATGTATCACGATCAATGCCAGTGTGCCCCCCCTGATCTTTAACCATGTTATTCAACCTCAGGGCCCACATAGTACAACTGTAAGCATTTTGGGTGGGGGCACTTGGAATGTATAGGAAAGGTCCACGTCACCTCTAGGTGACGTCATCATGACTCACCACTTCGGCTCTTCGGAATTTTCAACTCCTCTATGCTCACTTTTTTTTCGGAGCGCTTTTCCCCAGAGTTCATGATCTACCGATGCATGTCCTCCTTCATGATCAACGACTATGAGTGACTTCGACACTTCGGAAGTTTTTCACACTCCACACTTGAAATCCTCCAAAGTGACTTTCCCCGAAGTCTCAGATCTGTTGACACGTACCCCTATGGCGACCAACGACCAGGATCTACATCAACTATTTCACTTTCTCCTCGATCACAGAACTTCCGAAGTGCTCTCACTCCGGAGTTGTGGATCTTTCACCACCTGTCAACCTGGATCGGACGGTTGTCGATCCTTTGTGCTCAGATCCGATGGCTTGGGATCTGTTTTCTCCTCAGCGCTCTCCTTTGCTTTCCTGGACACAGTTCTAACGGTCCAGACTCCTTCCAACAACAAATTCGATGACTGTTGTCGCTCCTCCTCCTGAGATTCGTTTCTCGAACCCCTTTCTCCTTAGAGGGTTGCTTCGACGCTTAGTCGACTTTCGGATCTGTGCACTCCTTGCAACAGATTTTCGTGTCCCTTCACGAGAAAACTCAATCTATTTCTCCCGAGCGTTTTGAGTCAAATACTCTGTCGACGCACTCCTTGCACCCAAGGACACTCTGAACCTCGAATTTTGTCCCTTTCGACAACAATTCACTTTGAAATATTTGTCCGTTAACCACTAACATGGCCCATCCAGGCTCAGTGTCGAAACCATGCTCTGATACCATATTGTAACATCCCCGACCACCAACAGGATGGGTAACGCTACTACACGGAATATACACTTATATAATATATGCATTTTAATGAATTCAAAACACTTAATCATAATAAACACAAAAATTCTTCTATCATACAAAAGGAATGGAACTAAAAGTAATTCATATATGCAACAGAATACATGATAACATTCAAGCATCAAAGACATGCATAACATATAAATTAAGCACATAAATGATACTTATGTTTTAAACTGGAGTAACTCCACCAACTACGTGCAACCCTTCCACGAACCTCCCAGCCTTAGACCACACTGCTCATCATGCTCAATAGTGGGTCACCCTTGAGCTGGGACTAAGCTCCACCCAGGGTAAGGGAATCCTAGACTAGGCTGAGGTTACAGGAAAATTGCACAGTGCAACCAGAAGGATTCTCTCCAGGAGCCTTCTTACACCCACTACTCATAGACTCTTATTCCCCACATGCTTGTTCCACCCTGGATTATACACCTTCACTATCACATAGTCCATCGACTGCTTCACCTCCCTCTCAAGGTCTCAACAACAAGCCAGATCAGGAATTCTCAAAGCTCCGTAGCTGGTGTTGGACTCTCTTGGGAGAAAACCACTTCCCAAAAAACTCTCTCACTTGGAGAGAGCTACTCATAGGCCTGGCAAACCGCCTCTTCAACCACGGGCCTAAGAACTCGCTTCTTCAACCAGTTTCAACTCAATTCCTGCAAGGTAAGGATAACAACAACACCAACAACATTCGGTTAACTCACGGGTGACAAAAACAATAGGAAATTGGGTATAGACATCCAAACACGACAACAGTCCACACTAAGACACAACACGACTCAGGCCATATCCAGGATGTGTCGGGCTTCACAGTAAAACAACACAGGTCGGCTTCACGATTTTTAGTTCCATATATGCGTGAGGGTGCATAGGTCGATGACGGAGGTCTCAGGTTTAGACGGAGGATGGGAGAATGGCAGAACCCCCCAACACGGTTTGATTCTTGGGTTTTAACTGCATGAGCCTAGGTCGACACCTGTCTCCCTGGAGTTTCATTCACTCCATTTAGCATACGTTCCCTTTCCAGGAACTTAGGACAACACTCAACATGTCCACCTTAGCCTTCAAGAATTAATAATAAAAGATTATTCCTTTAGAGGTAAGCCCCCTGGCTTAGCCCCTAGGCCCAATTACTTATCCCCCTCCCTTACCTAGCCTTGTGGAAGCTTAGTCCCCCATCACTCTTTCTTTGTGGTCGGTCTGCACACAACGATGTTTAATCTTTATTAATGTTCTGCATAATTACATATACAAAAACAGGCTCTTGGCCTTTAACACTTAGGCTCTCTGGCCTAATAAACACACAAGCCCACTAGCTTATCAACACTTGGCTCAACAACCTACAAAACATGTTTACAATTCATAAATACAACAGGGGCTCATCCTTGGGGATACTACAACTTCCCTGACGAGATTCAACTCAATGTGCTCTCTGACACACCCAAAATACATATTTCCTTCTTGATCCACACTAGCACATACTATGAATCTCTTAAAAAAAATTCATTCTAGTTGCCTCTTCCTTTCTGCACTCACCCTTTCAAGCTCAAGCATCCCCTTCTGTGCTAAAAAATGTCTCAAGCAATCCATCTTGCCAAGGTTTTCACATGCAAAGAGAGCACAAACTTACAGAGTCTTATTACCAGAACATCCCATTAGCAACATTACATAAACACTATCTTAAGGTGATCAAGGCATATCTTATGGTTCTAGTGTCATCATGGTAGCATCCTCCCCATGCTTTCCAACTTAAAACAACCATCATTTTTCCTTACTAGAGAAACCCACCATCTCACTTATATCATAAAAATACAATTACCATGAGATGTTATCATCAAAAATTCTACAAATTTTTTTGAAATATGTTTTATACAGAAATCAGATTTCAAAACTATAAGATCCTTCTCATAATCATTGGTTATTGCATGTAGTAGTCACTAGTCTTCATTATGGACTCACACTCATTGCCATATCCAAGAAAATTTTATCTACACCATGTCCTCATTAACATAGCTCTCATTCAACCAAACAAAATGTGAAACATAGTTATTGAATTGATGAGAGTTGTGACCTCAAAATGAGAACTCTAGCTCTCAAATCCATATTTTGGGGTCAAAAACATCAAAATTAACCTTCAAATTATTAAGAATTAAGCATTAGCATAGCGACACAAAATATGGCGGAAAAGGCTTTAAGCCATTCTGATGCCCCTTTTTATTGATTTCATGATATTAATTTATAGTACGTAGATTGACCAGATCTAGATCTGGATCTCATTGACAACTCATCAATGGATCAGTACAACACCTTATGAATATATGATGTTTACAACTCATATCAATGTGGTATTAGACTTTGTGATTGTCTAGGGACTCACAATCTAACATTCTGCCCCCCTTGTTTTTTGGCGGAAAGAAAGGAACGTTTGGCTTGGTATGAAATTATTTTGTACAAAGATTTAAATTCACCATTCACCCTTCAAAATACCTTTGTAAAAGAGAGAATCATTTGTCGCATGATGCACTCTCAGGTGTTAATAAAAAGATCATTTTGTTGTGGTAGATGTGTCCTAGACCACCCCGAAATGGAATAAGGGGGTCTAAGGAACGTGGTGTACTTGTTTTTTCTTTGATGGTTATGTTGTTTTGTGTCTAGTGTTTTGACACTCATATTTAATTTGGAAAGCAAATCAAACACACTCTGCTCATGGGTTCATAAAGTATAATCGTAATGACAAAATTGGGAAGTAAAAGTGTGTAATGAGAGAGAAAATTGTTATTTGTTCCTCTAATATTTTGAAGTATTAAATTTCTCATTACATTGTAAACATTAAAAGATAAATTATTGAATCTGAACATTAAATTGTACAAAGGGAAAAGTTGCAAAACCCTTTCAAAGTCGATTGTTAATGTTATCATCAAGACCTGCCTAAAATTTGAATAAGGAGGTCAGGTGAATCATCAAAATTACATAATTATAATCACATTTTAGGGTGCATGATCGATAGTACCCAACACCCTAAGTGCAACATCAAATCAAGTGAGTGTGCAAACAAATTCAAGTAAGAGTGACAAGTGAGAAAGAGAATAATAAGAAATGGGAAAATGAGGAAATCATTTCCAAAATGCCTCTCAAGAAATCAAGGAATTGCAAGAGGACAACCATGAATTGCAAAATCAAGTTAAAATTCTTGAGTGGACGTTAATTCAAAAGCAAAAACTAATTGATCACATGGTTGATACAATATAGTCAACAAATGATCTTCGAGATGAAATAGAAATGAAGGATCAAATGATTTATGCACTTCAGATAAAATTAAGAGAAAAACATAATCAAATTGATGACATGATTGATGCAACATATACAACAAATCAAAAGGTTGATGCAAGTGTGATACAAAAGATTTAATAGAGAAAATAGATGCAACATGTGCTATAGAAGAGTTCACCCAAATGGTTGATGCAGAATGTGATACAAATGAGATCATGCAAAAAGTTGATGCGGCTTGTGAAACACAAGACATAATGAAAATGGTTGATGCTATATGTGATATGAAAGACTTGATAGCTAATGCGCAAGACACAAAAGATATGGAATCTTCCATGCAATTGATGGAGGAAATATTTGTCAAAGATGTGATCCAGATTTATGAGCGGAACGAAATAAATAACAGACTGAATACAATAACACATAGATACTAAGAACAACAACAAATTTCTAGTGAACAATAACTTCTATTGAATAATAAAATAGGCTGAAACTGTAAAACTGCAGAACTAAAAGCAACTTGCTCGAATGGTGGTAGCTATCTTTGAGAAGAGATGTGGCTACTACGTGCATCCGTCTGAGTAAAATGATAACAATGAGGCTCCATAGGCCTTTTAAACATTACTCGTGAATTCTAAAACCCTAGATATCCAAAAACCTAACCCTAGGAGATGAAATGCCAAAAGTTATGTGGGACCTGATGGGTAAGTTGGTACCTCAGCTTTCTGAGGTCGTAACTTTTGCATACGACCTCCGTTTTAGGCATGTGATAGCCCGTTGGAAAGGTATTTTTGAGAACTACACATTATGCCATAAAACTTTGACTTCGTCTACAGTTTGACTGTGGCAAGACAAAAAGAACTGTTTAGGGCCCCAAAACGAACCTAGAAGTACAAAAATATGTACTAACATGGAAACTTCCAAAATAAGTCAGTTGGAATAGGTGGGCAGCCTCCAATATCCACCTGGATGCCGTGTAGGGCTTCAGGATAGCCCTGGAAGTGAAAAACCTACAATTACAAAGAAATGCCATCATTACAGAGAAACGTGTTGAACTAAAAACTGTCAAGAGGAGCCAGTTGGAATAGGTGGGTGGCCACCAATATCCACCTGGATCAAGATGAGTCCCAAGAAGAAGCACAAAATGAAAGCAACAACGCCAACAATAGATGTGAAGCAGTAAAAGAACAAAGTCAAAATGATCTTTCCAATATGTTTGTCAGACCTTCGGAATAATTATCATTCAACCAAACTCGACATGGCTTAGGATATGAAAAAATCAACAACTTTCATATCCCAAATTACTCTAAACCAATTCAGTTTGTGAGAGCATGATTTCTTGAAGAAGTGAATAATATTACGAATAAGTGCCAACATTGTCATAGAGTTGGTCACTTGGAGTCACAATGTTTTGATATCCATCCTTGTCTTCAATGTGGGAACACAATTCATCTCTCAGAAAAGTGTCACAAGAAGAAGAGGGTTAAACAAACAATTAATTATGGATGGATAAATTCATGGAAATGGAATCAACAAGTAAAGAAGCTACATCAATCTTACCGTCTAGTCAAGACAAAGGTAAAGCCACATCTACATGGAGAAATGACAACAATAAAAAGATTTCAAACAACTATTCTAGATGATTTTGGTGATGATCGAGATCCAATTCTATATATTATTTCAAATTAAGTCCAAAGTGGTCCCCTTATGGCGTAGCTTTCAAGCATGGCCCTCACGGGATGAGATAACATGTGATTTTTTCCATGTGCCCACTTCAAGTTGTACACAAATGGAATAAAAATGAATTTTAATTCAAACATGAATAAAAAATGGTACTCTCCACACCTCAAGGTGGGGAACAAATTAATGAAAATGATACCTTTTTACACATTTAGAGGGGAGTGAACATGGTTAGTGGTAAACCAAAAACCACCACATTGTTCAAATATCAATGGTTAGTGGTAATCCAAAACCAATTCAAGCATTAATGGAAGATGGTTAGTGGTCATCTAAAACCACCACATGGTTCAAGTGTCAATGGAATATGGTTAGTGGTCAACCAACAAAACCACGACATGAAGAATCCAAAGATTAAGCTTAGATTCGTTCAATTATGAATCATTGATGATTAGAAACATCCAAAGCTCAAACTTGGATCATGTCAACCAACTTCAACAAACTTCTCACCTTGCACCTAATAGGGGGGAACATATCATATATCAATGATGATAGTTAGGCTTCAAGATTCAAATTCCTATCATTCATAAAAATCAATCAACATTCGAGAATTCCAACATAACAATTGGTCTCCTCAAATCAAAAGAATGGGAATATTCAAACATGACGATTGTTCACTTCTAGATTTAGATATTGACATTTTTTCAGGCATATCTTCATCGAA
>ML830601.1:55957-72626 GCA_009831015.1 Picea engelmannii | reverse complement strand
CAGCTCACAGATTTGGAGAAGTTGCAGGTGAGCAATCGTCCCTCTGATCTGAATATAGAAATGTGATGAAAAGAAATATAAGCTTTAGGGTTGTCTCACAGTGATTGATGTTCTCAGATAACTTCAATTAGGATTTTCTTGATAACTTCAATTTTTAATTTTGGTAACCAACTACTAAGGGAGGATAGTTGGTTCCACACTATGAATTCTTTACTCTGTGCATTATATTGTGCGTAATTTATCTTCAGTATTGATTTGATACATCGTGGTGACACAATTATGATGATTCAAATTCCTCTCGTGTTTCATCAATAATTCTTCCATGACCTGATATTTTCTTTTCGGTTTTTTGTCAAAGTGAAAGGCAGGGTGCCAAAGTCAGTCCATGTTTTTCCAAGCCTTGTAAATTCGATCTCAAAATCAAGGGGCCATCCTTGCGAAAACCATGGTTGGCCAAGGAGTAAGCCGACACAAATTCAGTTGAAATTACCTGAATAAATAGTGCAACTGTTGTAACATGTGTGGTAATATGTTCCAGTTAGGTTGATGATCAAGACATTTTTTATGCAATTGTTAAAATCATTCATTGTTTTATTTCACCCATGTTATAGGAAATCAGGAGAAAATATATCATCACTCAATTCAAACAGTAATGTCATACTAACGAAGGTTTGGCTACTCACTTACATAAACCTGGTGATGACAGTGAGACTCAAGCTTGCTTGCATAAATCACGTAATGATACCATGTCAAAATCTTTTATTACTTTGTCTACAAGTAGTGGGAGAGAATTGAAAAATCCCACACATGCACAAGTTAGCCTATCTGGTGATGTTCCACTATCAGTCAACAGTTTCGGATCTCAAAGATACAATGCCTGCAATGGATCTCAAATAAACATTTTAAAATAAATTCGGTTGAATCCTTTCCCCCATCTCCTCTCTCCCTCTTAACTCTCCAATAAATACATACAAATCAGTTATGAACAGAGAACCCAATAATAGGCACAAAAGTAATTGTAATGAAATAGAAAGGATCTAGAAGAAACTCAAATAGCATATTTTGTGGAGGCTAGTTTTGGCCCAACGTGACACTACCCAGTGTGACTACAGAAAGTTTAGACAAAACCATAATCAACAGCAACACAATAGAGGCAAATATTTAGACAATAGAAAAAGGGAAGTTGCAATTACTAGCAACATAATCAAAGAAAATTGTACCTAATAGCATCAACATAATATCAAAACCAACCAAAAATAGATCTATTATTGCCCTTGGCCAAAGCCGGACAAGTCGGACAATCTCTTGGCCTTGGCCAAGTGAGACTTCATCACTCAACTCTCGAAACATTACAATGAAGTATCACCAGCCTTTTAAAGGTTGTCATTACATGTAATCCACAGGCTACCAAAACCATGTGCCTAAAACCACCACAAAAAATAAGTTGTAATATTAGGGTTTGGAAGCCTCAAGGAATCCCTTGGACTTTGATCCTCTAACGTATTTTTGGATTGGATTATTGGGATTACAGCGAACCCAAATATCTATCATATCCAACCATCTAACACATCCAGCAATCTAACAATTTCCTATGTTAAAGCCTCAACATTTAGACAAAGTGCCCTTAAGCAAGAAGACTTGTTCAAAACCCTTAATTGTACAAGGAGTGGCACTAATATCCACTACCCATTCTTTCGTTAGATTATTGAGTGCATGCAATTTTTTTCCACTTTCCTTCCATAAAATTAGGGATTGGATCCCTTAGCAACTCACATCAATGGCCTCACCATAGTGAAGCATATAATCCTTCAACTTCAATATTGTTTTCTAAACTTTCTTCTCTTGTTTTTTTTTATCATATTTCACATTTTGTGTAAGGAGACATCAAGTCCAAGTAGAATGCTTGCATCAATGGGCAGATTTATAACATCAAGTTCGAAATAGAATCAATGGAGAGATATTTTTATATTTGAAACACCTATCATGGTAAAACACATAATCCTCTTGCTTAAACATTGTTTCATGAAATTTTATTTATTGGAGTATAACATAAAATAGAGGATAGTTGAAGCAAGTTGGAAAACCATGGTTCTATATAAAATTAAAATTTCAAAAAAAAAAATTGAGTATAAATAAAATAATATTTAAAATTTAAAAAAAAAAAAATTAAATGAGTATAAATAAAACAATATTTATAATTAAAATTTCAAAAATATATATATATATTGAAGTATAAATAAAATAGATGATACTCTTAAATATGAAGTAAAGTCATAATTAGGGTGTATTATCCTAAGCTTTATGTATGAGTTAATCACTAGGGTTTGTGAAAACATATGATCTTTACTTTGGTTTAAACAATTGTGTCTTGAAGTAAGAGATTAAATGTTTTTGTTTGGTTAAGAGTTTATTTTCATTGAAGATAAGGAAACATGTTAACAGCCCAAATCTTAGAAACATTTAATAAAAGTAGAACTATGCTCCTTTACAAACCACCAATGAATTATTATAAATAACCAAATTTTATTTGCACAAAATAATACAAATGTACATTAAAGTAGATCTAAGAATACCACTATATCAATAACCCCAAATAACAAAAAAAAATTGTTATTACTTTGAAAAAAATAAATGAAAAAAATAATGACATGAAACATTGACAGACCAAGATGCTATAAAATTGCTCCTTTGATAAGAAAATGAAGGAAGAAGCGTACCTATTTGAACTTGTGTTGTTGCCACCATATTTGCTGGAGCAGTTGATGCAGGAAACTATTTAGGATTAGATTATACACATGATTCGTAAATTTGAAAGAGCTCTTGAACTAAAATAAAAGTCATTTGGAATCTTACTTGTGTTAAAAGTGATTCTTATGTGCACTAGCTCTAGAATATGGTGCAACAAAAAATGGCTAACAATTAAATTGAATAATAATTTAAAATGTGTCATTTGGAATTTTACTTGTATTAAAAAGTGATTTCCATGTGCACTAGCTCTAGAATATGGTGTAATAAAAAATTGCTAGTAATTAAAATAAATAATAGTTTAAAATATATTATGAATTATTAGAAAAAAGTTGAGTTTAAAATAGGTTTATTAAAGAAAATATTAAAATATACAGTAAAAAAAATAGTACAATTAAAATGAGTCATAGTTAAAAATGTGTTATGAATTATTAGAGAAAAGTTGGGATCTAAAATAGTTTTTTTATAAAAAAATATTAAAACATATAATGAAAGTGAATTTATATTTTTTCATCAGTAATAATTTGCATGTAAAGTAGGTTTATTTAGAATTACAAGATGAATATTAAAAATAATAATGAAATATTTAAATTCTTGTAAGTGGTAAATGATATAAATGATATTTAATTGAAATTTATTATATTTCTAATTAATATATTATTTTCAATTAATATAATTAATATATTTTGTATATTTATTATTAAAATTTAAAATAAGTAAATTAAAATTTAATAAATATAATTAAATAGTATAATAATGTTAAAAAGCAATTTTATATTTAGTAAGATAAATTTTAAAAAGGTATTTTGTTAGATAAAATTTGAATTAGTTTGTTTTAAGGCTGAAAAACACAAATCTTTGAGTGTAGATGTTCATAATTATGGAACAATTTGAGAAAAAAAATTATGAATGAATATTGAAATCAAATGGGTACAGTACATAATTTATTCCCAAAATAAATACAATAGACATAAACACATTTTCAATATATTTCATTTATGAGTGTGGGTGTCTCAATATTTTTAATGAATTTTTAATAAAATAAACTAAAAATATATGAATGTGTTTTTCTTTTTTTCATTCAAATTAATTATATATATATATATATATATATATATATATATATATATATATATATATAAAGTGTTTATCATATTTCAATGTGACTTTATTCCAATAAGCAACCCATTATGATTTTAATCAATGTGCAATTTATTTTTTAATAAGTAAAAGTAAAATACTTCATATTTATTATTTCTAGGATAAGAACTCACCAAGATCTTAACCAATGCAAAATTTGTATATGTTATGAGTGATTATTTTTGTATAATCCGAGTGTTTTATGGGTTTTTCAGCATGTTGAATTCATTTCTGCATTCAGAAATAATTTATATAGCCATTGCGAGATTCCAGCAAAAAAAAACTATTTCATAGAACAGCTAGACAGCACCAAAATAAAACATATATATACATTTAATTTGTATAGTTTCAACACAAATTATGGTTGATTTGATTTTTTGAAATTCTATTGGTTATTAAAGTTTTTACTCAACAATTGTTTTTTTCTATAGAGACTCATTTTAGATCCCAAATTTCTTTTGATGGAACAATTTTTGGATGACTTAAAATAACAAAAGGAAAACTGGTATTTTACTTAAAATTCGGTTAAAATCATTTTTGGTTCATTATTATTGGTGCACCCATTTTTTACAATAAAAATAACAATTACATCAATCCAAAACTATACTTTTAACAAATATTACCTATTTAAATTCAATAATAACAAATAGAAAATGAAAATGTACAATGTTTAATTTTGCTAAAAATGAATGCATATCACTCACAAACTTATAATAAACATAAAAATTTAATCCAAATTTGTTTAAATAGATAAAATCATATAGCTTAATTATAAGAGAAAAAAAATTAAAGTAAACTAATATTGTATCCAAATAACTTTCTTTTTCTCACATATTTATTAAGAATTTAATAGAAATTTCAAGTTGGATAATAATTTTATAATCATTATTTTATATATGATGGAACAATATTTTTCAATATTTTATCTCATTATTAAAATTTTATCCCATTATATATGATGGAACAACAATTTTATAATAAACTTAAGTAATTAAAAATCTAAAAAACAAATGAAAATCAAGGTGCTTTCATCTTTGCGTAATTTACAAGTCCTAATAGGGTTTGTAGAAAAATGAGGTGCTTTTCTCTGTGTATTCTCTGTGTACAATTCGCAAGCTAATTAGGGTTTGCAGGTGGGTGTTGCTTTAGCTATCAAAACTTTAATAAAATTAGTGTGGCATATATTAATAACATGTGGACCTAATGGTTAAGAACATGTGTTTCCTCTTAAGAGGTCACGAGTTCAAATCCAAAGGGGGTAGGGTATGTATACCTCCTTAGACTTTACCATGGAATCCATTAATAAATATTGTAGGGTTTATATTCAAATATTCTTGTAATTTAACTTAACTTGAAATATTTTTCCTAGCTTTTCCTAAAAAAGATTAGTCAATTTTCATTTTTTTCTAAAAAAAAATCACCCAAATTCCATAAAATAAAATTATTTTACCTTAAAAATCACCAAAAATTTATAAAAACTATATAAAACCCTTAAAAATTTGAAAATTCTTACCAAATTATGGTCAAACGTTTTAGATTTTGCATATTAAATACTAGTAAGATTAGCCCAGGTTTTTGCATATTAATAAGATTAACCCAAGTTTCAAAATTTTAATATAAATTTTCATCCTTAAAATTATCCCTTATCTCGGTTTATTTTCTTTTTTTGTTTTAATAAATTAAGAATCAGCCAGATATTCAATAACTTAGTTTTTCTTTTCAGAAAAAAATTCACCCAAAAATTATATTAATAATTTTCCATTTCTTTTGCAGATACAAATCTTTCCAAATCTCAATCTGTGGGACACAGCAGAGCTCTACTATAAACATAGTATTCTCCGATCGCCCCAAAACTTACCAACCAGACAGAAACGAAAACTACTAAAACTACTACACTCGTTCACAGAAAATACTGATAATTCTGCAAATACTTATCAATGATCACTTTCCATAATACTACAAGTACAAGCAGTCTCTTACAAAAAGCTGAGAAACACAATAACTTAGAATATGTTCCAATGATTTAAAAGTCCCTCCATTACTCCATCCCAAATAAAATAGGTAAGTCTACCTTTTGAAAAGTCTCGAGGCTGTTTTGACCGTTTGTTCGCCTCCTCATTGGATTCCCTAAAAATATGATGAAAGCTGAGGTTTTGGAAAGCTGACTGCAGCTCTCGAATAACTTAATTGTCAACATATCGTTGAAAAAATGTCCATCAATTGATGACCTCCGCTGAATTTAGTAAACCTTGCATTCCAGATTTCCATTACAAACCGATAAACAACCATGGCTTGCATTACTTGTTGGGCAGGCCTATCATTTTTTGGAATAATAAAATTAAAAATAAAACAGAAAACCTCTCCTCGAAAACTTGGTAAACATGCAGAGCAAATTCCGTCTCCCTTTTAAATGTTGGTCAAGGTAATATATGTGGGAGGATATTTAGATTGTAAGGTTTCAAAATATTTATTGGTTTGGGGCAAACATTATATAACTAGTGACGTAGTGATATAGGGGAATTTATTCAGAGGATCAGGGTTAGACAACAGAGATACTGAGTGGAGTTCATTCTCATCTTGACAATGTTGTAGACTGTTATATACCTGGATAATGAATGCCGATGAAACAATTTTTGTATTTTGGATCTGTTATAACAGAACAGATAATTTTATATGGCATATCTGACGTTTTTAAATACCGTATATTGTTGAAGTGATCTAATGCTTGCATGCAAGTATTGTCTGTTTGTGTTTTGAATAAATATAGACAGTTCAAGCAAAAATTATATATAAATGGAATTGGTAAATGAGTAAAGGGCAGAACATGTCTGTCAAAAATGCAAATGTGGAGCAATATTGTGGCAATGAAAATAGCTTTCAAGAAGGCAGCTACAGCACTGTAGTGCTTAACCATTGTTCCAACAGTACTGTTGAGACTATCCATCTGGTTCAGCTGCTAAAATGAATTTTCTAATAACTTCAAATCTTATAATGGGCATAAGAATGCATCATGAACTGATAAGATGCCTGTAAGAGCAAAAAGGGCTCAATCGAGTACAAAGGTTTCAACTTCGAAACACGGGAAATCCTGAAGTTCATTCAGATAAAACATATGCGATACAAAGAATTATTCCCTGCTGTACAGGAAACACGTCCCAATAGTTATAGAAATGTTTTCTGTCAAATCCTCCATGAATCCACTAATGCCAATATTTGTTTTTTCCAAGTACAATAAATAGTGACGAAGGAAATGGCACTGGAAGAGTCCCGCAGCTCGAGTCCAACCAAGAATGATTCTGTATAATAAATTTGTTACATATCGCATTGAAGTAGTCATTGATCCAATGCAATCCAAATTTCACAGAACTCTGCATAATAATAGGCTTGGCCTCCATACTAAAAACCAGATGCTAGTGAATAACACAGCAGAATGAATGCAGTAGGTAAGCTAAGCAATCAAATTATGACAACGAGGAAATTGTTAACAGGGCACAGGGTGTGCAGCCTTTATTTCCTACCAGTACTACCACGAGTATAGTCCAGCGTGCTTCTCTTTAAAATAGCCCATCCCAAATGCAATCTTTCACTCGTCGGCATCAATAAAAATCAAGCAAATCTAAAATTTATGATATTCATAATTGACTGCCACTGCTGTTCTTGCAGAAGAAAGCATTCAAAGAGAAAAAACAGAATGTTGTGTTCGTGAAGATCAGTTAGAACCTACCATAATTGAATCTGACCTGCAATCTAGAATTTCTGTGGTACAGCCAATTGATGAGAATTTAGAAATAGGACTATCAGAAACTGTTGTAAAGGCCAATGACATTGAAGTGTTGAGCGAGGACGAGGGCATAGTCACAAAAACCAAAACATAACTTTTCAAAGGAAAAGGGCATGCAGCAAGTTATGATTCTGGCTGCCTTGAGTGGATTTTTGCTATGCTCTTTCCCATGATATTTCGCATTTTCCGGCATTTCCAATTTTTCTACTTTGAAATGGTGAAGCTGTGCGCTAACTCCAATATAACTCCATGTTTATTAGTTCATGACTTATGCTTCTTCCTGGAAGGCATTTAGTTCTCGAGAGGAGTTGCATAAAGTAGGTCGGTAGATTCTTTACTCTTCCAATAGCCCAAATCGTATCACTGACCAAGCATTTTATTAATGTACAAACATGCGTGAACTTTTTCAATTGTCAGGCGGGCTTGTTGGGTGTATGAAAGATGGGTAAAGCCTTTCCTTATCTGGCACATGCGCATATGAAGACTGTAAACAGCCATGAGTTCAAGGTGCATACAAGCTCTGACTGTTAAACAGCATGAGTTCAAGGTGCATACAAGCTCTGACTGTAAACAGAGCATGAGTTCAAGATGCATACAAGCTCTTATAAAAGCGCATGCTCGCATCCATACAAGTCGGATTCAGATGTTTAGGGAAATGGCTATAACAGACTCAGCAAGCATCAACTGCAAACATCTCAAAACAAATCACAGGTGAAAAACCTGGAAATGGCTATAACAAATTCTGTTGCCTAGACAGATTTCAAAATGCCTTTCAAATCTAAGTTAAATCTTGTTGCAACCTTGACGATTGGTATTAAGATGTCTACAGGACTTTCTAGTATGACGTAGTGTTACCCTTTTCTGGGGACATTTTTCAGACAAGTTTTGTCCAAAATCCAGACACAAATTTGGAAGGATAGTTGAAATTGCATATTCCAGAGGTTGAGATTAGATTTCCAGGTTGAAATTGAGTTTTTGAAGGCACTGAATCGATTTATGCATTAACCAAATGTAAAAATGTGATTTCACACAGCAATTGCACTCTACCATTGCCACTAGTGAAATGGCCACTAGTGAAGAAGAAATTTCGAACGGACAGGCAATCAACCTCTTAGGTGATCATTAGGTCCTCTCAAATCAATATTTTTGTTTAAGGGTCTGGTTTAAGAGGGTAAGGTAGTAGGATAAAACACTAAACATTTCATCCCGAACTAGATTAATTCGTGTATCAAAATAGAAAAAAGTGAATCAACAAGGGACCTGAGCTAGAAATACTTTGCCAAAGCCTAAAAGGGCCTTAAACAAGTAATCCTTTGTATACAGAGAACTAGAAAGTGCTAAATTTTTAAATATTATATCAATTTCTTTACAAGAGATTTGATGCTAGACCCTAATTTCAAACGGACAGGCAGTCAACCTCGTTAGGTCCTCTCAAAATTTCATGTAATGTGTTCATTAGGTCCTCTCAAATCAATATTTTTGTTTAAAGGTCTGGTTTAAAAGGGTGAGGTGGTAAGATAAACACTAAACATTTCATCCTAAACTAGATTAATTCGCGAATCAAAATAGTCAATAGTGAATCACTAAGGGACCTGAGCTGTAATGTGTTCATTGGGTCCTCTCAAATCAATATTTTTGTTTCAAGGTCTAGTTTAAGAGAGTGAGGTGGTAGGATAAACACTAAACATTTCATCCTAAACTAGATTAATTCACGAATCAAAATAGTCAATAGTGAATCACTAAGGGACCTGAGCTAGTACTACTTTGCCAACAACAGCCTAAAAGGCCTTAAACAAGTAATCTTTTGTATACAGAGAATTAAAAAATTCTTAATTTTTAAATATTATATCAATATCTTTACAAGAGATTTGATGCTATACCCTCATCACCTATTGTGTGAAATTTATACTGTGAAACGATCTGTAGGCTTAAAAGGCATTTATATATTTTAATAAAAAGGCCTCAAGATAATTTAAATAGTATTTCAATATCTTTATAAGAGATTTGATAATAGACCCTAATCACATATTTGTCTGAAATTTATACTGTAAAATGGCCCGTCCAATTAACTACAACTGCTCTTTCAATCTATAAATTGCCAATGATGCCCTGGCAATAACTCCCAGCTGTGCCTTGGAAGCATGACAGCAACTACTAACTTGCCAATTAAATCGAATTGTCAGTTCACCATCCACAAGAACATACTTTACAATTAGTACAATTACATATTCGCTGATCGTCTCTTGAATCTGATCCTCGCAACAAAAACATCGTATTATTAGAAGAGCTAGTGCAGGGTAGAGGATAACATCACTCCACCCCGAAAAAAAAAAACAATACAGCAGCAGCACCTGCACGGATGTTGGTGAACAGGGATCTTTGTACCCACACCACCAAAGCCATGACCCATATTCCGTAAGATTATGGATAAAGAGATGAGACCAATTTCATTAAAATAAATGGCTGCAGAACATCACTGAAGTTCCCTACAAGCTATCTAGAAGAATGTAGAATCCTAAGAAGAAATGTTGTTAGGAGTTGAAGAGGGTCATATTTATCTTGGGAATATCTGAGACCCGTTCCAAGTAGAAGTGAGCAAGCTGACTAACTGGGCACCTTTGGGTAGAATCTTAACAGAGCTTATCCTTCACAAAAATGGGCAGACCACTGATTCTTCCTCTTCATGAGTGGGCAACCCAATCCTCTTAATCATTGGTTCTTCCTCAATCACAGACTCCACACAGGGGGCGGTAAGAAAGGATCAAAACCATGCACTGAGAGCAGCAGGGATAGCATTCAAAAGGGGCATTGGAGGCTGCATTAAATGCAGGCAGGAGGACATCTGATAAATCAAGAAGCTATTGACCGAGGTGGAACCCTTCTAAAAAAGTAACTCTATTATTTTTTATAGCAAAGTAACTCTAAAAAAGTAACTGGGACCCTTGCTAAAACTCTATTATTTTTTATAGCAAACTCGGTCAAGCTAAAGGCATATCATATCCCTACCCAGCAGTGAACTAATCTTCAATTACCTAGTAATATCATTCATCTAACCATGACCAGGTCTGCATTAAAGAAAATGTCCATTTGGTAACAACTCTGCAATTATATGCAAATATAAGAAGACTTCGAAAACATCCAACTCGGTCAATAGGTAAAAACTGAAACGACTAAGCTTGGCAGAAAATCAATATTAAACTGACAACCAAAACTGGTGGTTTTAAAGCGTTTCCAACTTAATTCCTCGAAATAGTTAAATCATTTTTATGCTGTCTGGCAAACATACAAAAATTTTGAATGGCAACGCAACAAGAAGTCTGAGGGCCATCTTAAGTACATGTTCTCATTCAACTGCTCATCAACAGAGATGCCAATACCCATCTTATAAATATATCCTCATAGGACTGCTCATCAACTTTACTGCAAATATTTTATTATCTAGGTTTACTTCTAATTGTAGATATTTAGAAAGTACAATATTTCAAACATCGAGTGTACTTTCTACATAGTTCAGCACAAAACTGACCTAATTTAACATGCAAAACTTATTCAGCCTAAACAAGAACATATGCTTGGTAAAATTCAATTCTTATAACATCAAACTTGCTCAAAGCCAAAAACGATGCATACCATATCACTACCAAGCAGACAACTAAGCCTCAATTACCTAGTAGAATCTTTCATCAAACCATGACTAGGTGTACATTTAAGAAAATGCATCTTGGTACACCCAACTGGGACTTATATGCAAATATAAAAAGATTTCAAAGTAAAGAACCAGACAACTGAGCTAGAAAAAAATCAACATAACGATGCATACCATATCACTACCAAGCAGACAACTTAGACACAATTACCTAGTAGAATCTTTCATCAAACCATGAACAGGTGTGCATTTAAGAAAATGCATCTTGGTACACCCAACTGGGATTTATATGCAAATATTAAAAGATAAGTAAAGAACCAGACAACTGGCCTAGAAAAAAATCAACATAACCCAACAAAAACCAAAACTATTGGRTMTTACAAGCATTTCGAACTTAATACCTCCAAATAGTTGAATTGATTTTTCGCACATAAATGTAACTCTGAGACTAACTTTCAGTTAGATAAAAATCTGCACATGTAAAATGCAGAAAAAGAGAATACAAGGCAAGGCAGTCCAAAATTTTTATAATATATCCCACAGTTACTGCCCCCCTCCCCATGTCCATCAGGGCTCATGTTTGGGAAGAGAGAGGGGAAAGCACCACTCGAGTGATCCAGAATGACACTTTGCATCCTGAGAAAAGGATCTTGCTTCTTTCCGGGGTCCGAGAGACTAATTCAAGCAGCCGCATCTGCTGCTTTCTGTTTCTTGGGCATTCTGTACCCACCTACAACACAAGCATGGTCTCTTTCAAAAGGTTCTAATGTCACCTGCTCAAATGGCTTAAATTGCTCCTTCTGTAACTTCTTAACTTCCTGAGCAAACACKGCCTCCGCTGGCACRGTAGAGTCAATGCAGTTTGCCTGCATTAAGGAGTACAAAKTAAAAAATGAGAAAGAAAAGAATGATTTCCAGATTTACTTCAAAAGCATGAGAAAGGGAAAGAAAAGAATGATTTCCAGATTTACTTCAAAAGCATGAGAAAGGGTAGTATATATGTACCTTGATAGATAATACAAAATGACCACCATTTTTCAAAAAATAATGGGCATTCAATGCAACAATGCGTGCCTGTATCCCACCAAAAAAGGGTGAGTCACAAAAAACATTGAACTAGAAGCAACATTGAAATACAAGGGTCTAGCATCTGTTGTTTAACAGTCAGTAATGAAACGCAGCAGTACATTCACTTTAAAGCCTAGACAGGTCAAATTAGCCTATAATTTATAATTTTGATGAGAAATAGGGCACCTTCATACAGAAAGCCATACATACAAAGATTAATAACATAAACATGCATCTCAGATACAACCTAATCCTAGAGATCACCATTTGATTAAATTACAGAGTGATAATCTTACTATGCAGAAGATCACAAAGGAGGATAACTATAGGATAGCACTGCACCAGGCAAAAGTAATTTAGTCCTCGTTAGGAAAGACAATCCAGCACAAGCTACAAAAATAGTATAAAATACAATGTTTATCATACAAGAGCAAGTCATACCTAAAACATCACGGTACATAAAAGAACAGCTTACCAGACATCATACCACAGACCATAACAACTTTCCAAACACCTTATTACATAACATAGGAGCTGAACAGAACAGATTCAACCTATAGATAATCAAGCTAATATCTCAAGCATCAGAAACTCGAATGGCATCATCCATAATGTCCTGAAGGGGAATCCGAGTATATCTCATCCTTGGCTTGAATAGGATTGCTATTAAAAACCAACCAAATAAACCATGCATGACAGTTTATCTAATCCTATTGATCACCATTTCTTTGAACAGAACAGATTCAACCTACAGATAATCAAATAATGCTCAGCACAAGCTACAAAAATAGTATAAAATACAATGTTATCATACAAGAGCAAGTCATACCTAAAACATCACGGTACATAAAAGAACAGCTTACCAGACATCATACCACAGACCATAACAACTTTCCAAACACCTTATTACATAACATAGGAGCTGAACAGAGCATATTCAACCTATAAATAATCAAGCTAATACCTCAAGCATCAGAAACTCGAATGGCATCATCCATAATGTCCTGAAGGGGAATCCGAGTATATCTCATCCTTAGCTTGAATAGGATTGCTATTAAAAAACAACCAAATAACCATGCACAACAAGTTTATCTAATCCTATTGATCACCATTTCTTTGAACAGAACAGATTCAACATACAGATAATCAAATAATGCTTCAAGTATCAGAAACTCGAATGACATCATCCATAATGTCCTGAAGGGGAATCCCAGTATATCTCATCCTTTGCTTGAATAGGATTGCTATTAAAAACCAACCAAATAACCATGCATGGCAAGTTTATCTAATCCTATTGATCACCATTTCTTTGAACAGAACAGATTCAATCTACAGATAATCAGCTGATACTTCAAGCATCAGAAACTCGAATGGCATCATCCATAATGTGTCCTGATGGGGAATCCGAGTATATCTCATCCTTTGCTTGAATACGATTGCTATTAAAAACCAGCCAAATAACAATTCATGACAAGTTTAGCTAATCCTATTGATCACCATTCCTTTATACACACGCTAATAATATTGCAATGTAGAAGATCATAATCTTTTTCAGAATTATTAATCCACATCTGAATGTGAACAAGGATAACTAAGAACTACCACTAAATAAAATGCAAAAATAATGCAAATCTCTTCTTATTAAGGACAATTTCACACTGATATAAAAGTAAGGAGCACACGCTGATTATATTGCAGTGCATAAGATCATAATGCACATCAAAGTAATCAAACAATCAGGATAACTTAAGGCTAGTACTGTACCATGCAAAGGTAACACATTTCACCTATTAATAGACAGTCTAGCACTGCTATAAGTAGCACAGAAAAGCAGCCCGTACCCACAACGTAATACAACAAAACACAACAGCATAACTAAAATAGCATCCCACAGAACACAACAGCTAAAAATTCAAGCAACTAAAGCTCAAATGGCATCATCCATGAAGGGGAATCCGAGTATATATCATCATTTGCTTGAATACGATTGGTACGAGTCAAAAACAAAATAACATAAAAATGAAATAATGGATTTGCAAGATTTTACCTGATCTGGCTGCGCAACATCAGCAAAAATAACATCAACCATACCGACAAGCATCCTGTAACGAACGGGATATCTGGCATCTTCAATAATAGGTATGACATTTGTGCGTTTTTTTGCCATGTTCACTAAATCTCGCCCACTTCTGTGTGACATTTCAACTGCATACACAATGCCAGTCTAGTGACCAGCAAAATAGAGGACAATGAAAAAATGAATTCAGCACTCGCAACATCTACAGCCAAAGCAATGTAAAACAGTCTGACAAGACAGAAGCCTTGCAGTTACATATCAGAAACAACCAGAACCTATCCGCGTAAAAATGAACAAGCCTTGCAAATACATCCACGAGAACAGAGGGAAATATACATGAAAAAACTTATAATATATTCACACCGTAGATATTTGAACACCAATAAATATCACAGCAATATCCATTGAATGTGACAATATAATGCAACAACACAATAAAGGTTCCTACAGTTTAAAATGGTACATTCACATAAAAATCATATCGCCATAAACTGTTCAGCCACACCCTCAACAACGACCCTCTAATTAATTTACCCACTTGGAACCAATGGACGACCCCATATCCATAACCCCAATATCGCCCAAATATCACCCAAATATAGTTTCAAACAAAGGCATCTAAATGAATAGAAAGCAACAAAAAGGATTGCCCCAGTGAACTTACCGGACCAACAATGTCGGATACATGTGAAACAGTAGTACCAGATGCAGCACCTAGATATAGGACGTGAGTTCCAGGTTTCTACAAAACCAAATAAAAAAATTCAGTTATATTCAATGAAAATACCATATTTTATCAGTACAAAGGCGATAAAATGGACTACTTACAATCCATATGTTATCAACTCCACCGAGAATAGCAGCAGCCAACTTTGAACGGAAAGGATTCCACACTCTGTACTCTGTCTTCGTACTATCTTCATTCTGCACAAAAATATGCATTACATGATAAACTTTAAAAATAAAAATAAAAAAATGGACTTTATGTTAAGATTTTGTATGCAATCTGCCACCACCTTATCTTCTAAAATAATATCATCTAAAAGAAATTATTAAAAAAAACGAAAGAATTTATATAGTTATATTTTTTTAATATTTTTAATGCAAAGCAGTAAAAAACCTAGAAAACTCAGGACCGACCTATCCTCATGTTCATAAGACTATTATTTTGTTTTACTGATAAGAAGCAGGAAAAAGCCTACAAAACTCAGGGCTAGGGCTAGGGCTACCAGCCTATCCTCTGTTTATCCTCTGTTCATAGAACTAGTCTTTTATATTTATTTTTAGGCTGTGGTAAATGCAACCCAAACAAATTATAATGTAATGAAAAATTGCATTTCACTCTCTGGTTCTGTCTAGGAGATTTTGTACTGTAAAAGTGAGCGATATCATGATGGAAAAAAGCATTGAACCCTTGGGAGTAGGACCCAACTAAATGATACACTCCTGGAGAAACAAGAGCGAAGACCAAACAGCACAACATACCTGAACGCTGATCCTTTTCTCTCCGTAAACACTTTCTCCTGCAGCCATATTCTTGGTGACCAGGGCATCCTCCTTTGCCTTGGCGATGAAAACCCCTTCGTGTCTGTGGGGCTCAATCACAACCTTTGCTCCACCTTTCATCCCTCCGCCTCTGCCACCACGGCCTCTGCCTCCTCTGCCGCCGCGGTCACCACCTCGACCACCGAATCGGCCGCCTCCTCTGCCTCCACCACCACGGTCACCCCCTCGACCACCAAAGCGGCCACCACCTCCTCTCCCTCCGCCATCGCGTCCCCCTCTGAATCCACCGCGCCCACCTCCTAAAAACACAAAAACCACAAAAAAATGTCTTAAGAGAAGCGATACAGCGATATATACTAAAAAATGAACCAGAAAGATAGCGTGAAAAAATTTGCAAACTCGACTGCATCGAAAAAATAGCAGTCTCAGTACTCGAACAGTGGACGTAATGTGAAAAAGAGATGAGGCATACAGACCTCTTGGCGGCCTCATTGTGATAAACTCTCTGCAGCTAAACTTCAAAAGCTCGTCGGATCGAGACCGCCTCGCTGCACTGTCAAAGCAGCTAAGCCCAGCTTACCTTTAAGTCGCTCTTCTCTCCTCGCAACCTTAAACCCTAAAAAACCCTACAATTAAAGTCGAATCCAAAACCCTAAACCAAACCCTTCGCTGCGTTTAGCTTGAATAATTAAATTAAAAACTAAAA